>JAMWEH010001691.1:0-40672 GCA_024721245.1 Mitragyna speciosa | reverse complement strand
AAAAACATAAACAACAATAACATAAAAAAAATTGAGCTAAATTTCAAACAAATTAACAGTAAAACTCATTAATCAAATTACAAATAAAAATAACTTTAAAACCAATTAATCAAACTAAGAGCTAAAAAAAGTAAACTAAAGTATAAATCAAATAAACTAAAACCCATCCCAATTTCTGTCTGTTTTTTAAAAAATACAAAACCATAAAATCATAACAAGAAAAAAAACAAAAAACAAACCCACCCAATTCATTTATTCTTCAACATTAAAACTCCCCCTGCCCAGACGATTTCTCCAAAAAAACCTCTCTCAAGTCAAAAAATCCCAAATCAAAATCCCCTCCTATAAAACTTAAAATCCATCACAAATCTTCCCTAAACCCAACTGTATTCAAGCACAAATCAAATTTATTATATATTAGTTAAGTAAAATGAGGGAGAAATCAAGATTTCATTGAGTCTAGAGGAAAAGATTGGTAGTGGCAATGGTGTAGCGTTGTGGGGTTGCTGACGGAACTGTCGGTGTCCACGGTTGGGTTTTGCTTGGCTCGATAAGTAGGTTGCTATGGTGGTTGTGGTTGGGCTTAGTGGCTAAAGGCTGATAGTTTGGAGGTTGAGGAGGACTGGTGCCACTGGTGGTGGTGTTGCTGTGGGTACTTCGGTGGTTGTGGAGGCCTTGTATGTGTGCAACTGTGTGAATTTTTAGGGCTGGTTATTGATAGTAAGCTTTCTGGCTACGGGTTTTAATTGGCCATTTGTTGCTTTTGTGGTTGATGGCCGTGTTTTTTTTGTCCGAGTTCGAGTTGAATTGGATGAGTTGGTCACGAATCAGCCGCATCTATTCGAATCGGAGGCAACTCGGTCCGAGTTGACCGAGTCCGTGCAAGATCTTGACAAGTCTTCTATCTCCGAGTAGAATTGGAACGGTTTCGGACTAGAAACCTTTGTTCTAGTGACGACTCAGCCCAATTGTCTCTGACTCGGCCAAGTCTCTGAACCATGATCCAGCCTCTCAAGTATCGATGAACACAAATGTGGAGTTTCTAATTGATATGATTCCAGAAATTAGCGAATAATTTTTGTTTTGGGTTTCGAATTTAATGTCTAGTTTAGCTCAATACGGGTTTTAAGCACGAGAGACATAAAATTATTATTTATTTAATTAGCGAAAAAATATATTGGGCCTATTGCATTAGTTATTGAAAAATTAAAAAAAAAAGTAGAAAACATGTGAGTCTACATCTAACTAATTTATAAAATATTTTGAGACAGATTATATTTTATAATTTAAAATTGGACATTTGACTTGGAATGGAGGAGTATAATCCAATTTTGATCATTTAAGAAGTGGAAATTTGATCAATGTTCATACTATCCACTGATTTTTGTCAATATATCCCCTTAAAATTAAAGAAATGGATTACTCGTGGGATAATTGATCCCACTCTATTTAGCCGACTATTTCTTGTGCAGAATCAACAACCTCAATATTAAAAAAAAAAAAGTGGAAAGAATTTAGCAAGCAGGATTTCTGATCAAACTTTTTCTTCTTGGTTTTTTTTTTTTTGGTCGTTTTTCCTTATTGATTGTGCTGTTGGTTTCCACTGGTCTATAAGAGATTGATGAACGGAGGGAAGGTGGTGCTGATGCAGCCTGTGTTAGGAAGTTATGCAATGAAGAGAGTATAGTTAGCAGAGTAGCCCCTCTATGGAGAGAAAAGTAGAAAGCATTTGGTTTGACGTATATTCTAACAACCATATCCAAGGAAATTTTGAGCATTAATCAAATTATAGAATCTGTAATTAGATCAGCAAATCCTGAGAGCTAACGATGTAATTATCAAGATACGTGAATTGAAGCTAAAATTGACTATGATGTTGTCTTCTTAGTTCAATATTTTTCTTCTATTGCTTTTATTGTTGAGCATGATGATTTGGATTTACTCCTTGATTTTGCTTTGCTCTAGTTACGACAATATCTAACCAAGAAAAAGTCTTGGACGTATCAAAGGGCGAGATGAGACAATAGCCCCCACAAATCCCCCTCCCCCGTCAAAAAAAAAAAAGAAGAAAGAATATGTACCCACAATGGCTATTCACACTAGTCAATGCAGAAAAAGTAAATATGCTTCAGTGAACGGAAAAGTATACAATACACCACGTGCATTGCCACGTGGTGTACTAGAACCAATAATTTATCGTCATGTGGCAATGGTGGGTCATACCTTGTATTATTTGACGATGTGTGATTGGTTCTAATGCACCACGTGGCGCGCCACGTGACGCGCGTGGTGCACGCAATACTCACTCTCAGTGAACTTCATGTTCATGATTGTTGTTCACCTTAGTCAAATCAAATTCAGTGTCAATCATTTACTCACGATGAACTATTTACCTTCGTCAAATGCAGAAAAAGTAAATACATATGTTGTAGTAACAACCATGGGAAAAGTATACAATACACCACATGCATTGCCACGTGGTGTACTAGAACCAATAATTTATCGCCATGTGGCAATGGTGGGTCATACCTTGTATTATTTGGCGATGTGTGATTGGTTCTAGTGCACCACGTGGCACGCCATGTGGCGTGCGTGGTGCACGCAATACTCACTCCATACCATGTGCTCATGACATTTTTACACATTTGTCGATAATTCAGTGACAGTCATGCGCTCAAGATGACTATACATCTTTGTTGATGCAAGAAATATATCTATACCTCAGTGACAACCTTGTGCTTACAAAGGCTGTGCATCTTTGTCCATGCCGTTCAGTGATAGTCATTCGCTTGGATGGTTATACACCTTTGTATCACTATTGTGACAACTCAAAGTCATTATAGAAATCCAAAAAGTCGTCACTATAAGATACACTGATAACTTTTTCTGCTATTACAAGATTGTCACAAATTCTATGTTACTAAAGGCTCATTGTGATAACCTTAAAAATGTCGTCATAGAAGCATAGTCATCAATGATGAGTAAAAGTTGTCGCAAATTGTCATCATAGAAGCATAGTCATCAGTGACGAGCAAAAAAGTCATCACAAATTGTTAACAGTTTGTGATGACTTTTCTTGTCACAAATTCACCTGTAATTTTGTCATTAATATAAGAGAAGTCATCACAAATATTGCTCAACAAAGATGACTTCTTGTTCTCACTGTAGTCTTGTTCATTAGTGACAAGAATGCTTGTCACTGATGAAATTTGCAGTTAGTGACAACATTAGTAGCTTGTCACAGAAACATAGCATTAGTGATGACATTAACAGTGTTGTCACAGAAGCTTGGCACCAGCGAAATTTGCACTTTAGTGACAACACTAGTGATGTTGTCACAAAAGTATGGCATTAGTGACGACATGAGTAGCATTATCATAGAAACATGCTATCAGTGAAATTTGCACTTGTGACAACATTAGCAATGTTATCACAGAAGCATGGCATCAGTGATGACATTTGTAGTTGATTGTGAGGCTTAGGTACTATCAAAATTAAGCAAAATTCACACAAATAAGTAATAAAATTTATAACCTAATACCCCTTTCCGCAAGTGCACGGGTCAATTGTAGTAGAGAAAGTATTAGAGTCAATCCCACAAGGAAACAAGACTTAGCAAGTACCAAAACTACTAACTTGCTCTATTATCTAGACAAACTATCAAACATGTGGTGTGCAAGGGTAAGAAAACTCATATACTTGAAGTAAAACAAATGGAAGAATTTCACAAATACAAGTAAAAGGGTTTAGAATCCACTAATTGTCACTAATATGATTGAATGAACTAACACCTTGCTATGTTAATCTTATCTTACTTAGGATTGTAATTCCATATGAAATCAAGACTTGTTTTCACAATGAATTGACTAGAGTTCAACTATTTTCATGATGAACTCTTGTGAAATGCATGAATTGTGGTATTAAACAACCTCAATCCACCTACTTGTACAACTATTGTCATGCGTGTACCACATAAGTTTCATCTACCATTTTCCACTGTTATAAGCATTTCTCAATGTCAAATAACATCTAAATGATTTGCAATAGTTGATCAAACTACTACAAATATTAAACCTTGATAGATGAACAAGCAAATACAAGTTATAGCAAGTATAATAACATTCAAATCATATAATTAGCTTCATCTTACCCTAAGACAAGTATTTAGTTAAGCATGGAATTCAAACTTGAAAGTATAAGAATTCAAAGAAGTAATTCATAACAAGTAAGGAAATAAAGTGAAAGAGATAAAAATTCTCATTTCAATGGCTCCAATCCTTCATTTCTTCCTTGAATATGATGTAGTACAAGTGAATTCTTCAAGAGTTTTCTTACAAGTATTGAAATTTCCTATAAAACTACAAAGAAAACTAGTAAACTAACTACTTCGGGAGTGCTCCTCCCTTCAAGACTTGTTCTAAATGTCTTGCAAGAGCTCCCTATTTATAGACAAATTTACCTTAATCATCTCACCAACTTGCATGGCAAATTGCATGACAAGTTGTCTTTAAATCACAAAAAGATTTCCCTTGAATTTTGAAATTTTTCCTTGGGTGGTGTAGGTGCAAAGAATCTTCAAAAAGTCATCAAAAGAGGCTAGAAGATAAGCTGTAAGTTGAAAGTGTCATATTCTGGCCGACATGCATGATACGCACCTAACGATACGCGTCTGGTTAGCTGCGTATCTTCAGCCACGTATTGCTCCCAGAAGAAGTCAAAATCAGCTTTTTCTCAAAACATAAAAATTGTATCCCTTTGAATTAGCTTTCCAAAACCACAAGAATCAGGTCATTGGGATTCTGGATGCAAAGATATGGCCAAAATACTGAGTCATGGTTGGGAGAGCTTTGTTCTTCAGTAATTTAGATATTTGGCCATGAAGATTTGAGAACTGGATTTCGATGTCGTCATAAAAATTGTAGAGTATCCTCTTAGCTTTAAAATACCACAAGAATCATCTCAATCCAACATTTTTAGCTCAAGTTATTGCCAAAATACACAAATGTGTTGTTGTTAACGATGCCTAGTTTTTCTCCAATTCTTCACTTCCATTGCTTCTTTACATTTCTCTTTTGCTTGTTATGCCTCTTATACCCTTGAGATCTTTTTGTGATATTGATCCTTTAATTCCATGTTGAATTTATTGATGAGAATTTCTCAAAAGTTGAGCAAAACAATCTTCCAAATTTGAATATAAAAGCTGTTCTATTGAGATTCTCAATCCAATCATCCTTGAATCTACTATGAATGTGATAACCTTTACTTTAATTGATCCAAATTATGATTGAATGTATAAAACCTGAAATATTGTACAAAGATTGCGCATTAATTTGCTCAAAATATAAATTTTGCTTCAAAACTATAAAAATCGAGTAAAAACTCCTAATTTTTGAGAAATTCTTCAAATGGAAGAAACTTAATCAAATTGAGCCAAATTTTGGCTAAAAATACTAAAAACATATTAAAAATACATAATAATACATACACTAAAATAAGTAAAATTATCTCTTGTCAGTAGTATTGTCACAGAAGCATGGCATTAGTAAACTTTGCACAGAGTGACAATATTAGCGATGTTGTCACAGAAGCTTGGCATCAGTGATGAGATTAATAGTGTTGTAAAAGAAGCATGGTATTAGTGACAAGAATTGTTGTCACTGGTGGAACTTGTTATTGTTCAAGTGTTATTTTGTGATGACTTCTTGCTACTTATTCGCTTGTACTTTATATATATATATATATATATATATATATAATACAAAAGTTGTCACAAATATGAACTCAACGGTAACACAAAAAATTACAGCTCCATTAATGCTGCAATGAATAGTGATAAACGTGCAAAACTTTCAAATAGATACAGATGTGTCCATAAACATCTGCAAATCCATCAAAATATATACCAACCATAATATTTACAAAATTGACATCAATTCAAGTACTAGTGTTATTATCCATCATAAATCCAAAAGGATGTACTACATTTAAGGTGAAAAACAAAATATAAAATAATTATCTCCTCAAATTAATGCCATCTTCAAGTTCGCGTCTAAAAGGCTGCTTTTAATAGCATTGCACTGCAATTTAAATGTAATATGAAAGTTAAGAAAATAAACAAAAGAAGCTACACAAAAAAATGAAGAAGAACATAGATAAGCAACAAGACAACTTAAATACAAATACATATCATAAACTTCTCAAAGGGTGCATTAATTCGATTGTACCCTTTTCCTACCAATAGCAAGCGAATGTGATGAAGCTCATTGTTCAACCTATTGACACTTCTATTGCAAATACATACAACCATAATAATTCCACCTTTTTCAAAGAACCAAACCAAACAACAAGCAGAGATCTCTAACCAAAGAAGTTCAAAAGACTAATTATAACTATCAGTGCATTTTCCAAAATCCCAAGTCAATGCAATCCTCAAAAACACCCAACAAAGAGCCAACTGATGGAGATCTTAACTGGGCTTTCATAACATTAACAAATGCAAGTCCAAATCTACGTTGAGATTTTGTTTTCCAACTCCAAAAGGTACTTAAGATAACTATTCACCTTTGTCAAATGTAGAAAAAATAAATATGTTTCAGTGAAAATTTTATGCTCATGAAGATTGTACATCATTGTCGGTGCAATTCAGTGGCAGTCATGTGTTGACGATAACTGTACACCTTTGTCAAAACAAGAAAAGTAAATATGCTTCATAAACAACATTGTGCTTACATATATTTTGCACCTTTGCCAATACAAGAAAAATAAATGTTTCAGCAACAAATCTATACTCACAAGACTTGTGCAGCTTAGTTAAATAAAATTTAGTGACAATTATGTGCTCACAATGACTATTCATTCTGTCGATGCAAGAAAAATATGAATAACGACCCTTATTCGGTTGTGCAAAACAGTACATGACCCTTCATTGATTTTTAAAAGACATTTACAAATAGCCTCAATAAGATTTTAGAAACAGCATGACCCTTAATCGAGTTAAAGTAATACATAATCCTTAATCGAATTTTGAAAATGACCCTCTATTGAGCTGTAAAAATAGAATGACACTTAATTAAGTTATAGAAATACATATATGACCCTTAGTCGACTCGCCCTTAATTGTGTTTTAAAATGTAGATTGACCAAAACACACACACACACACACACATATAGACATACATGTACATACGTACATATATGTATGTATACTTGTGTTGCAACACAGATGTGTATATATGCATGCATGCACACACTGATGTATATGTGTGTATGTATCTATAAAGCCATTTAGGCAATGCAATAATTTACTAATCAAGAACTCTCAAATCTGTATTTCACTAACAAGTTTTAAAGTTTTTTGTGGAGTACCTACGTTTTGAACTTTTATTATCATTGTGGACATTACAATTTGTTGAATAAATATAACAATTCAAATATTTATCAACATAGAATCAAAGTTGCAAAAAACTAGCTAGAAATTACTATCCACATTTCCTAATCTTAGTAGAGGGTAACTAGAATTAATAGCAACTTAAACATGTTTTAGAAATTCGCATAGAAAAATGCTATTGGAAGAGCCGAAATGAAAATAAATGATTGATACATATTTTGTTTTTAATTCATTTTAGCCTTTTGTGCCATTTTTTTGACTTAAAGTTTGGTTGGCAAGAAAGTAAAGGTAGCTAGGAATATGATTCTCAGAATATAATTTCATGGAAAGATATTTTTCATTATGTTTAGATACTCCTAAGAATCTTGACAGGAAAATAGTGTAGATTCTAATTTCGTTGTTTGCTTCAAAATAACACAATATTGAATGTAACGTGATTCTCACCAAATTTCTAAAAATATCCCTACAAACATGCGTGAAAAATATGTATTCAATAATACTACTTTCTAATGTAAGCCTAAATTAAGATATAAACCAGCAAACACTGTGTTTTTTGTTTTTTTATTCTTTATTTTTAAAATTTTAATTATTTTTAATAGAATAAGTAATAAATAAATACTATTATCCTGTTTGACGTCAAGCAAACGAATGGATTGGCAGCATTATGCTAATGATGAGGAATTCAATGATTTTGATCAACTTCCTGATAACATTAGAGCTCTAATTGTTAATGGTAGTAGTGGTATTCCATATACTATGGTTCAAAATGTTAGGGAGTAGTACTCCTTACATTAATGGAGGCTAGGTTTATGTCTCTCTCCAATTTTTTCATTTTACTTTATCAATAAAATTTGGGCTGGTATCTCTCCTCGTATATCGAGTTTTGCCAAAAAAAATTATTTGTCCCAAACAATTATTGACAAATTTTAAAATTAATAAATTTGAAAAATAGTTTAATTAATTACAATTCTAAATACATCTTTTCTATTTTCGAGACGAGAAATGAATCAATGTAAGGTAAAATGACTAATTATGCAATAAATAATAAAAAACTAACGGATTAGAGTATTTCTTATATAAAAGAAGGTAGTAGATAAGATTGGAGAATGAGAGTAAGATAAGTATTGGTATTTGACTTTTGTGTAAAGATAGGAGTAGAGAGAGAAACAGAAGATTTGAAAGTGTTTAGTTATTATCTATGGATTAAAATCGTAAGAAAAGTAATCACAATACCTATGGAATGTAAGGAAATAGGATACTCGAATTCTATACTTAATTTTTAAGTTTTGATGAATGTTTTTACTTTTTCAGTACGTTAAAAATAAATCAAAAAATAGAATTTAAATTTTATAAAAAAAATTATTTTACTAAACAAGAATTCTTGTGAATCAGACAGGGACTTAAAGAAATTTAGTATTACAAGACCCCAAAAAAATGGACAATTATTGAGAAAAGGGAACCATCAAAGTTGCATTTTCCTTACACAAGTAATTAAAATTAAAGTTCCATTGCTTTATTCTCCCAGTTATACACCACAAGAATAGTTATTCCATGCTTAATTAAAGTTCTATTGCTTTATTTTCCAAGTTATACACTAGAAGAATAAGTAATCCATGCTTAATTTAGACATCATACTCTTAATAATGCATTAACTTTATTTTCCATTTTATTTGATTCACATTTTATTCTTTTTTCCTGCCTGTAATAGAGAAACTTATTCCCGCATAAGATTCCCTACTAAGAAATTAAAAATGTCAAGGTTCAAGTTCAAATAAGCATGGTAATGGTGATATTGTTCCTCCATTGATCAAGAATTTAGATTTTTGGAAAGTATATCATGTTCATTAGAAGGCTTAACCAAATAATTAAATTTAAAAATACAAATTGAATACAATAATGACAATGTGCATTACAATGCAATGAGAAATTTAGCCCAAAAAAGGGAAAAGAATAAATTAACCACACAACTTGATTAATCTTAAAGAAATTAATTACTATATAAGTATTAAAAATAACTTGACATTTTGAAACAGATAACAGCTTCTTCAAGAGAAACAAACGAATGAATAATTATCTTTTCTTGTTGTTATCATTTATTAGAATTTAGTGCCTATAGTTAATTTTACTTGATTACCATGTTCATAATAAGTCGAAATTGAGTTTCAAATCCTTTTTACATAGTGTAGTTTAATGTTATAATCATTTCAAAGACAACATAATATTAAGATATAAACTTTACAAAGTACAAAATCAAACGTGTTGTGATAATTATTTGAAAAAAGCATTCGAGTAAGACCCATAACACAGTAAAAGGTAGGAACTAAGCTTGATTACCATATTTTTATTGCAATTGTATTCACCCACAAATTTTTTTTTTTTTTTGAGGAGAAGTATTCACCCACAATTGAAGTCTGAAAGCAGTTGATCACAATCGACACGACAAATCATGCAGTAACTGCAAAGTTTCGTTTGACATGTATTACACAGTAGTGGTTATCAAAAGGTAGGTACTTCCATCTTCCTATATATAAAACCATAAAATAAAAAGTAAATTATGAAATACCCGCATGTGTATCACTTTCGACCATATCATCCTCCTATCTTTTTAATATGATTACATAACTCTTCTTTATTTTATAAAATGTGAAAAAAAAGATGGCATATTCCTCACTATGAGTGCATAATCCATGCAATGTCACGGAATATTTTGCATTAGTTATAGATCATAAGAACAGATATGAAATATTCTGTGAATATTCCATGACAGAGTATTGAGTCTATCTATTTTTCACATTTTGTAAAACTAAAATGGAGTTATGTGGTCGTATGAAAAAGATAGAGGGATTATGTGATTGAAAGTGATACCATAGGAGGCATTTTGTAATTTACCCTAAAATAATTCTGGTGAAATGTCATAATAATGATTTTTCAAAAATAATTTGCACCCATTATTAATTACCTACCTACTCTACTTCTTCTGAAAATCTCTCTTTGCACCTCTTCATAAGCACGTATGCCAAAATCACTAGTGTAGTTATATATTGTTTAAAATTGCTTTGGTTTTCCCCATGAATGCTTAAATCCTCAATATATCCTTGTGAAGGTTATATTTCTACCCATAGATCATTTATATAATAATTATAAAGTAAGCCTAGAAAACATATTTTAATAGTTCTGATTAGAGTAAATTTTCTCGGGAACCACTAAACTTTTGGGTTTGTTTGGTTTTGGTCACTGAACTATTAAAAGTTTGGTTTTGACCACTTATCTATTAAAAATATAGTAAGCAGACCATTCCGTCATATCCAATTGTTAAGTGAGATAACAGAGGGGCATTTTTGGAAACTCACGTAGAAAAGACAAAAAAATATCTTCAAAAAGTTGTAAATTCATCTAAATCAAGTTTTAAATCCCCAAATCTTCTCAATCAAGTATTATATCTCTAAATCTTCTCAATCAAGTACCAAATCCCCAATTCAAGAGACAAAATCCTTTCCTTGTTCAAAATTCATCTTAAATCAACATCTTAAATATTAGATTTACAAAAAGTTCAACGATCTACTGCATATTTAACAACAAAGTTTATCTAAATCAAGTTTAGATCTCCAAAACTTTGATTTCTTTGGGTACATTAAAAGCAAATTCTCAATTCTTGCTCTTGCCAAAACTCAAAATAAAAAATAATAATCAAAATCAAAGTCTCAGGAATTGGCTATTAATATACCCAAAAAATAAAAATCCCCAAATTTGTTGTTGATTTATACTTGGGAGGAATGAATATTGGAGGTGATAGCTCCAGATAATGGTGGTAATCCGATGATGATGGCAACTTGTGAGTTGTGGTTGTTAACGGTGGTTTTGAGTTTTTTTGGGTGGTTTTGGCTGCAATTTTGGGGCTGTTTTGGTGGTTTTTTTGGTGGGGTTGGTGGGCAGATTGTGTTATTTTGGGGCTGGTTTTGGGACTAATAAAGGGCTGCGATTTGGGATTATGGAGTAGTCTTTGGAGTGGTGATTTGGACTGGTTTTTTGTATAGTTTTGGGGCTTATTTTGGGTGATTTTGTAGATTGTTTGGGAGGATGGTGGTGATTTCGGCTGGTGAATGGTGGTGAAAATTGCAATGGTTGGGGCGATGGTTTTGAGTTGTTTCTTGGGTGGTTTTGGTTGCGGTTTTGGAGCTGTTTTTGGTGATTTTTCCAGTGGAGTTGGTGGACTGATGGGTGGTGTTTTGGGGCTGGTTTTGGGACTGTTAAAGGGCTGCGATTTAGGAATGTTATGGGGCTATTTTGAGTAGTCTTTGGAGTGGTGATTTGGACTGATTTTCTGTGTGGTTTTGGGGCTTCTTTTGGGTGATTTTGCAAGTTGTTTGGGGGGGATGATAGTTGTGATTTGGCTAGTGAATGGTGGTGAAAATTGCAGTGGTTGGGACTATTGGAGGAAGGAACTTAATGGTGGTTGTTTTGTTTGGCGAATGGCCACGACAGCTAGCTATGATTGTTTGTTTATGGGTTGATTAATGGCACTTTGATTGACAGTAGTTGTTTACTGAAGAGGAGAGAGAGAGAGTTGATTGTGGTTGACGGCGGTGAAGGAGGAAAGAAGTTGTGGGAGCTAATGTGTATTCTTAGTAATTGTGTTTTAATGGTGAAAATTGTGAATTAATTTGGGGATTTAGATTTCTTTGGATATATTATGTTTTTTGATTTTGGTTTTGCTTTTGATTTTGAGTTTTGGATGAAATTTTGAGTTCTTTGATTTAGGTTTTGATTTTTGATTTTGAATTTTGGATGAAATTTTAAGTATGGAAAAACAAGGAAGATGAAAACATAACATTCTCTAAATTACCCTCTCAATATTGTCTTGTAAATCGTGCACGCAAACAGAACTAGTAAAGTTAACGGTTGGATCTAACGGAATGGTCTACTTACTACAATTTTAATAGATGAGTGGCCAAAATTAAACTTTTAATAGTTCAGTGGCAAAAAATAGACAAACCCAAAAATTTAGTGTTTCCCAGGAGATTTTGCTTAACTCCTCAAATATAAAATCTGGACTTAGTTTAAAATAGCGTGCAAATTAATGTGTTTATTCGGTCATTAAAGCAACTAGACTACATTTGCACGCAAACTGATGGAGAATTGGATGACTAGATTGCGTAAAAGTTAATATAGCCGATTCAAAACAAAGAAGCAAGGACAAGAATAAAAAGCGTGAGGGCAAGAAAGAGAAGGTGAATTGAATAAGGAGATAGAACCAAATTGGGAGAACATATGGAAAATATGCAGCTCAAATTCTATGTACAGCTTAACTTATAAGATACTGCAAAATGTGTTTTTGCTATGATAACAGCTGGTCTATCAGAAGGCCAAAGAAGGGCAAAGAATATTCAACAGACAAATTGACGTAATAGAAAATTAATTTTCAATTCTATTAATGTTTGGATTTCAAGCAAAATTTTACTTGTGATATCATTATTATTCCTGTGTCTTTAACGTGATTTTTGTTTTTGCTGTTTTCAGCAACTGGCTCCGTAATCATAGTTGTAATCCTTGAATGCTGAGGGCTACAAAGTCAATGAAAATGTTTGCTACGTTTATCTTCATTCTTTTTTCATCTCTTATGCTTGAATTTTTCTTCAGCACTAACGTATTGTTGGGCGAGTAGGATTTTTGTTGATATATATTCAATCATTTTCTGTTGTATTTGTGATTTTGAGTGGTCACTGATTAGCATATCAAAGACTCGATTTCTAAATCCATCTTCATAACAGACATGAATAAAAAAATTAAATTTTTCTCAAGTGATTTTGGAGCCTAAACTTGTGATAGAGTAACAACTAAATAAGTTTGTATTGAAACATATAGTGCAAAGATTGAGAAATTCTCCTATCTCACGAACAAATATCTGCAGTCTATGTTAATTAAGGAAAATAGAGAAGCATAAGAATATACTAACAAGAGCTACTAAAAGAAATACGTTTCCCCTTAATTTTATTCAAAAGACTTGAGGCTTTAATTTTGTTCAGAAGACTTGAGGCCATTAAATAGTCAAAACCATAACAGAGATGACATGAAGAAAGGACTCTACAAGTCCATGAACTGCACACTAACTATACTTCTAAAGACCAAACAAGTCCATGATCTGTACACTACCTAAACTTCTAAGACTAGAACAACTTTGATTGACCAAGAGTGCTCAAAGTAAATGTGCAGAATTAAAGACAACTATCTTAACAATCCCTCCCTCAAACTGAAAACTATGGTGTTTCAATTTACTTGTGCAATGGCAGCATCATCATTCTTCACGAGTAGACTCCCATCAATCTTCTCAAATTTTGGAAGGGAAGTAATTTCAGAGGTTTGGTAAATATGTCAGCCAGTTGATCTTCACTTCTGCAATACTTGAGTTCAATTACTCCATCATTACTAAGATCTCTTAAAAAGTAATACCTCACATCTATATGTTTGCTGCGACCATGTAATACAGGATTTTTGGAGAGTTTAATGGTTGAGTTGTTGTCGCAGAAAATTGTTGTAGCTCCCATTTGCTTGAAATTCAACTCCTCAAGAATTTTCCTTAGCCAAATAGCTTGACAAGCAAAACCTATTACAACAACAAACTCAGCTTTTGTGTTTGATAGAGTAACTATTGGTTGTTTCTTAGATGACCATGAGACAACCCATGTTCCTAATATGAAAACAAAACCAGAAGTACTCTTCCTATCATCTTGATCTCCTGTAAAATAACTATCACTAAACCCAAAAAAATTTGATTTCGTACCTTTCTTGAAAAATAGGCCATAATCTTTAGTTCATTGCAAGTAATGAAAGATTCCCTTGGCAGCTAGGAGATGCTTCTCCGTAGGTTTCTCCATATATCTACTGATTAGGCTCACTGCATACATGAAATCAGGTCTTGTTGCGGTTAGATACATCAAATTGCCCACAATTTGCTTGTAAAGTGTGCTATCCACTTTTTCCCCTTTAGGGTCTTTATCTAGTTTCAATCCAAATTCAGTTGGAGTGCTTGTAGGATTGCAATCCTTCATTTGGAACCTGTCCAAAATTTCTCGGGCATATTTCTTTTGGCAAACAAAAATTTTGTTAGTTGACTGCACTACTTCTATGCCAAGAAAGTAATGCGTCAAACCAAGATCAGACATTTCAAATTTAGTCATCATAGACTTTTTGAACTAATCAAACATGAGACTATCATTACCAGTAAATATAAGATCATCAACATATAAATAGACAATGAGCATTTTTCCTCCATCTCCAATTTTAACAAAAGTGTATGCTCATATGGACACTTATGAAAGCCTTGTTCCAAAAAATATGTCTCAATGTGACTATACCAAGCCTGTGGGGCATGTTTTAGTCCATAAAGGGCTTGTTTTAGTTTGTACACTTTATGTTCATTTCCAACCTCAATATAACCAAGAGGTTGATCAACAAAGACATGCTCCTCCAGATTTCCATGCAAGAATGCCGATTTGATATCTAATTGGAAAATAGGCCATGAGTTTTGTGCCGCTAGTGCAATGACCATTCTGATTGTTTCATGCCTTGCAACTAGAGCAAACACTTCTTTGTAGTTGACTCCATATTGTTGCTTATATCCCTTAGCCACCAATCGCACCTTGTACTTGTCCACTTTGCCATTCTCCTTTAGCTTTGTTTTGAAGACCCATTTCATGCTAATGGTTTTGTGCCCTTTCGGAAGATCTACTAACTCCCAAGTATCATTTCTTTCAATAGCTACAATTTCCTCATCCATTGCCTTTTGCCATTTAAGCTCTTTGATAGCACTCTCAAATGTTGTAGGGTCACAATCTGAAAATAAAGCAAAGTGGGTTAATGGATCCTTAGTTTGATCTATTCCGGTTACCTCATAATCTACCATCCATGCGGGTCTCTTGTGAGAACGATGAGTTTCAACTACTTCATTGGAAGTTTCTACTCCCATTGACAAAATTTTTGTGGTTGTTGAAACTCCATTTGATAAATTTTCAAGAATAAATGTAGGAATAGAAGTCACTGAAATTTGTTGATATAAGGATACTTGGTCTTCTACTTCAATTTCATTGTCAAAATTGACTAGTGTAGATTGTTGCTCATTTCAATTCCAAGTGTTTTCTTCATCAAAAACTACATCTCTGCTAATAATAATTTTCTTTGTTAGTGGATTAAACAATTTATAAGTTTTGGATGCTTCACTCACCCTAAGGAAGACTCATTTTTCACCCTTGTCATCAAGTTTCTTCCTTTTATCATCTGGGACATATGCATAAGCGATGCACCCAAAAATTTTGAAGATATCTACAACTGGTTTACACCCACTCCAAGCTTCTTCTGGTGTCATGTTTTGAACAACAAAAGTAGGACTTCTGTTCAAAACATGAATGCTCCAATTTATTGCTTCTGGCCAAAACTTCTTTGGAATCTTTCCTTTGCTAGCAATCTTCTCACCATGTTGAGCATGATTCTGTTTTTCCTCTCTGATACACCATTTTGTTGTGGTGTATGGGTAGCTGTGAGTTCTTTATGAATACCATGATCTTTACAAAAATCTTCAAACTCATTTGAGCAATATTTACCACCTCGATTAGTGCGAAGAGTTTTGGTGGTCATTTCTGTTTCATTTTCAACCTGTGCCTTGAAACTCTTAAATACACCAAAGGAAAAAAATAGACCCAAGTTTTCCGAGTATAATCATCAATGAATGTACCGAAGTATTTTTTACCTCCATTAGCATGCTCCAGTGTCATAGTGACCATCAAATCGTGGAATGGCAGGCTGCACAAAACTTTCAAAAGCCATTGATGGACTACCCTTCTTTCTCCTTCAAATTTTCTAGCTCAGATACTACTGTTAATTAAGGAAAATAGAGAAGCAGAAGAATATACTAACAAGAGCTACTAAAAGAAATAAGTTTCTCCTTAATTTGCTTCAAAAGACTTGAAGCTATTAAATAGTCAAATCCATAACAGAGATGACATGAAAATAGGACTCTACAAATCCATAAACTGTACACTAAATAAACTTCTAAAGACCATAGAAGTCCATGATCTGTACACTACCTAAACTCCTAAGACTAGAACAACTTTGATTGACTAAGACTACTCAAAGGAAACGTGCATAATCAAAGACAATTATCTTAACAATCTATTGGAGTAACAACTCAATAAGTTTGTAGAATGAGTTGGAAAAACTTTATCCTCCTTCAAGAATCAGAGACAAGAGGCCATCAATCTTAACCTCCATATTTGTTACTAACCATTTCCAACTGTAGCACAATTTTGTTATCACCAATTGAGTCGTTAAAACCAAACCTATAGGCCATCAATGAATGATAATTATTGGTAAAACTTGTGTTAGATAGTTGCTTAGGAGGCATTTGGTTCAAATTTCTTAATCACAAACCCTACTATGGATGCAAGTTTTGGCGATTTGGCTCAGCATACTTGGTTTAATGAAAGAATGGGTATAATTCCCTCCTAAAAGGATTAATGTGTTTGATAAAATAGTATCTTTTGGGGAATCATAAAGACCCAAATTAATCACTTTCATTCCGATTGAATAATAGTGACAGTTGTTTTTTAAAAATCAATGATAGGTGTCATTACTTCTAATACCCATTCATCTCTTTGATTCTTCTAAATCAAAACATTGTCTTAGTTTTCTTGTGTGTGGTATACATAATTAATAAATCATTTATCAACGAAGACAATGCTAATCAACCCATTACACTAACTCAAAACTAAATTGGACTGAGGTGACATTTTTGCACGATATCCAATAATAGCTGCATCAGTAGTAGGTTCTGGTAAAGACTTAAAAAGCAAAGCTTTATATATTAATTAAACTAGGAAGAGCACGTGCGTTGCACGTGTTCCAATGTACTAAAATGTAAAAATATTTTACTTTTCAAACATTTATAAATTTATATAAAAGAAACTAAATAATTAGTCAAATATGCAAAATTTATAGACTACTAATATTTTTTAAGCATGTCTCCATATTGTCTTTGTTTCTTTGTTATTACTAATTTCTTTTATTCTTTTTAGTTGATTTTAGGTCTTTTTGAATCACTGTGTAGTTTTTGTTTTCATTATTTTAATTTATGTGGTTTGCTTTTGTGTAAATCCATATTAGCTTTAAAAGGTAATATAATGGACTAAGTTAGATTTAACTGACAATAAAAGACTAAGGTACATGATTTGTACACCCAACCTTTTTTTCTTTTGAACAAAATGCTCTTGTTATTCTAGCTTACTATTTTTGTAGAAATTTGAAGTACTATAACTCATGAGTGCACTTCATTTTTCATTTTGTAAGCAATTGTCTTCATCTCTCCTCAAATGTGCCAAAACATAAATTGATTTTTTATCACAACCAACGAACACTTTGGTTTGCCTTTTGAGAATCTTTTATGATGGATAATCTTCATATTATCAATGCAAATTTTCACATTATATGCTAATTCAAATAGCTTAATTCTCTATTTTATGTAAACCTTCATAAATATATTGTAGACACAAATTATCACTTATAATAACTGTAGTGATTATTATATTTTCCTAGGTAGGTACCACACGTTTTTCTATTAATTGTTAAAAACTAACTCTTAATACAATCAACCATATTAAAGGAACACTACAACATGTTACCATATATTTGTTTTCTTTTTGTTGTAATTTCATTTTGGAATGGTGATTTCATTTTTTTTTTGCATTCAATATAAAATATTAAACATATTATGTAATTTTAGAAGTACTAAAACTATAAAGAAGAAAAACATGACTATGCCAATCATTGATTATTGATTCACTACAAGAAATTTAGCTTCTTACCTACACATCAAATTGTTACACATAATATGTGTGGGTATTTAGCTACACATTTATTTTATATGTGTGGGTAAATATAATAAGAATAATTACTATGTATTTGGCATTTATTAAGTGTAGGTAAATACCTATAGTTTCATATAAATTTGGTGGGAGTTTTTCCCTCCATAATTAGGGATTGGCTGCATTCTCAAAACTTTTAGAATGCTGACGTGGCTTTATTGTTATTTATATTAAGTGTAGGCAAAAGTTTTCTGTTACACATAAAATTGGTGGGAGAATTTTTCCCAAACTTTAGAAATTGGCGGTATTATCAATTTTTTTGAAATGCTGACGTGGTTTTTTTGTTATTTATATTAAGTGTAGGTAAAAGTTTTCTGTTACACATAAAATTGGTGGGAGAATTTTCTCCAAAATTTTGAAATAGGCGAGATTATCAAATTTTTTGAAATGCTGACGTGGCTTTTTTGTTATTTATACTAAGTGTGGGTAAAAGTTTTCCGATACACATAAAATTGGTGGGAGAATTTCTCCCAAAATTTTAAAATTGGCGGTACTATCATATTTTTTAAAATGCTGACGTGGCTTTTTTGTTATTTATACTAAGTGTAGCTAAAAGTTTTCCGTTACACATAAAAATGGTGGGAGAATTTTCCCCCAGAATTTAGAAATTGGCGGTATAATCAAATTTTTTGAAATGCTGGCATGTCTCTTTTGTTAATTAAATTAAGTGCAGGTAAAAGCTTTCCGTTACACATAAAATTGGCGAGATTAATTGTCAAATTTTTTGGAATGCTTATGTATTTTTTTCTAGTTAATATTACCTACACATAAGTAAAATGTCCTGTATGTGTGGGTAATACTATAATATTTTGAAATTTTTTAGAAATGCTGATGTGGTTTTTCCTTTGTTTTATTACCCACATATTGCCACATTAGATGTAAATATATTACATGCACAATTATGAATTTGTCCATATTTCTTTAAAAAATTTTGATTGTTAATATCTTAGAATTGTTAACAGTAGATGTTAATTTTGTAAATATCTATTTCTATATAAAACTTAATGAAAAAATCAAAAAGAAGAACCAAAAATTTCAAGAAAAATAATCATTAGTTACAACATTTTTCAGTGACGAATATAGGTATAAAGTCAGTTAACTGTGACATAGTCTGATACTTATCAATAATTCGATGCAGGCTTAATAAATGCACCAAAAATGGGGCCCAAGGTAATAGCCCAACTGACACAAGCTGAATAAATGTATTAAAATTTGGGTCCAAGGTAATAGCTCAACCACAACTCTAAGAAATTAAAAGGCTAAGGTCCAAGCCCCATACTTTTAAAGCAAAAGATCTATTTTTCCTAGTTAAAAAGCTTTTATTTTAAAAAATAGTGCCAGACTTTGGTTAACGATAATAATATCAAATATTAGAAAACATAGAATTTTCTGTTCTTGCACATTGTAAACGAAGTTTAGAATTTAATCCTAAGAAATAAAAAGCACAAATCTAACATAGAAGTCTATCAAACAAATATTCAAATTAGTATTTTTACCCTTCAAATAAATTTATGAATAATTGTATAAAATTCAAGTAATTATCTTATTAGGGGCC
Source organism: Mitragyna speciosa (assembly GCA_024721245.1). Classification (NCBI taxonomy): domain Eukaryota; kingdom Viridiplantae; phylum Streptophyta; class Magnoliopsida; order Gentianales; family Rubiaceae; genus Mitragyna; species Mitragyna speciosa. Next base: position 20,820 of record JAMWEH010001691.1, on the reverse strand, counting down.
CTCCTATCCCCACTCTTCTTTTTTTCTACTCTTGAGAAAGAATTTCCCAAAATTCAAATTTAACTGATATCCCTTCAAACCTACAAATTAGGGTATGCCTCGAGTCACTGGAAGCAACATGGGTAAGGTGAACAATGTGATAAAGGGTATGATGTCACTACCCTCTAACCTTTTCAGACAACCACTCCAAGTTGTCACTAAAACTTGACTAACTCTATATATATATATATATATATATATATATATATATATATATATATACACACTAACTTTTTTTGACAACAATTGCATGTTGTCACTAAAGTTGGAATATATATATATATATATATATATCTAAAGCATTAGTGATAACCTATGTCATCACTGAAGCTATACATATACACATGCACACACATAGACATATGCGTGTGTATCTATTGTGTGTGTATACATATACACACACAATACGTATATATTGGTGAGTATACATGTATATATACACATATAAATGTAGTTTTTATATATACACATGTATGCATATGCGTACATATATACATGCAAACATACATACATAAATGTGTGTGTGTCTTTATATATATGTGTGTATATATGTGTGTGTACAAATTATAGACACTAAATTTTGACACACCCTTTATAATAAAAATATGTTTTTTACTTCATCTAGGGGTACTTTTTTTTTTTTTGGAGGTCAATTGCAAATTTTGTGTATATTGTGACTAATTAGTCGTATCAAGGGCAAAATAGTAATTTTAGCATGTACTTTTTAATTTTATTTTAATTTCTAAATTCTCATTTTTTGTATTTTTTTATCATTTTTCTAATTTGAATAATTTTTTTAGAGTCATGTAGTATTTATTAAAATTTTGGTATTTTCTAAATTAAGGGCCCATTTTCCAATGCGCCCTCCTTTATTAAGATTTTCATGTGAAAAATTTTACATGTGAATTTTATATACTTTTAGATTTTTAGTAAAAATTTCATGATTTTTAGAAGTCATTTGGTATTTATTTAATTTTTTATTTTTTTGTTTATCAAAAGCACGTGCCCAATGTTTTAATGTTAAAATTGTCTAGTGGGAGAATTTTAGTATATGTGTTTTGTGTGGTGATGTATCCTCTGATACAATTTTTGTAATTTTTAAAAAATGCTTTTCCTGAAAATACCGATACCACACTCTGTTTCTCTTCATCAAACCTATTTTCCTCTTCTTTCTTTCTTTCCTCGATTTCTCTTCTCCCCAGATTTGGTCTGTGGATTTTGAGAAACAACCTGATAAAAATGAGAAACAAAAAAGAGGCCTTTGCCTTTCCACTCTCTCTCATCTCTCGCGGTATCACTTTTAGCCTCTCTTCTTCACTGCACTTCTTCTTCTTCACCTATTTTGTGCCTCATTTTTGTCTTTCTTTTTGTCTTTATTAACCCGAAAATAGGGATAATTCCCTACTCTGCCAAGGGGTTCATCAAATTCCACTTTGCAGATATATTGAGTCAGTGGACAACCGTGCAAGCATAAGGTACAACTAATTAGATTCTATCTAGTCTCATTGCTATTTTTCTTTTGCCAACCATTCTTTTAGGCTTTAGACTACTTCCGCTGATTTGGGTTTTTTTTGTTTTTTGTTTTTATTCATTTGTGCCCTTTTACCCTTGTTGTTTTTGTGTAAAAATTTGAACTTTTTAGATACTCTGAGGTAAAATATCATAAATTCAAAGAGGATGTTTAGATTGAAGGATATTATTTTTGTTAGTATGTTTTCTGTGCTGAATTTTAATTAGGCTTTTATTGTTTAAAAGGGAGAATAAAAACAACTATGACTTTGGGGGACTGCAATTGCATTAATTCGGCTATATGTTGAATTGGTATAAAGGGGTATAGTTTTGCTTTGGGTTTGTGTTTTATTTGTCATTTGTTGAAGGCCTATCCGAGGTGGGTGGTGTTGTTTTCTTTGGCTTGTGCTGCTTTTATAAGATTGCATTTAATAGTGAAGAAGTAGAACTGTAATTTAGCTCGACAGCTGAAGCTATTGACTCTGATGTTTGAAGAGATTCATGATAGCAAGGAAGCTCTTTCTCAGGATTCACTAAAAGCCTAGCTGCTCTAAATAATGCTCTCGATTATGCTAAAGAGTTGCTCAGATTTGGCAATGATGGCAGCAAGATTTATTTGGTAAGTAGTTGAGATAACAAAGCTTAATTCTCCTCAAGATTTACTCGTTTTAGTTTTTGAAATTATTGTGAATCCTTATACTAATTATCTTATCTAGCTAGATTTGGATTTTATTTGATTTAATTTTTTTTGGGAGTGAAACGATTGTGTTAATCTATTTCGTGGTGGGGAGAATCATTGGAAATCTAAAGGGGGTAGAAACAATACAAAAGTAAAGAAGCAAGTATAGAATACTTTCTTTTGTTATTTTTGTGCCATTTGAATAATTGGAAATTCTCTTTAAAGCGAAATGGAATCTCTTTGCTGTTTTCATGAAACAATAATTGTTTCATGATTTTCAGATCAGCTGGAATGGAATCTCTTTGAAGATTAGACATGTACTGCTAGTTTTGCAGTACATGAATAAGTTTTTCACATTTTATGGAAAATGAATATGTTTCATATGGTTTCATGAGTTTTTGTTTGGCATTAATGTTTTAGACAGCATACTGCAAGTTGATTTCTAATTTTCAGTGCTGACTTTCTTTGTACCCTAAAAGTTTTGTTTTTCACATCTGTTTGAGTCACATTCAAACATGAGAATTTCTTTACTTGCAAAACACAGTTTATCATTTGAAAATAGATACACGTGCATGGACAGACAGTATAATGCCTCATTTTATTATATGTAAGATGGGGACAACACAAGGTGTTTGAGACTTGCTGCTTGCGAAACCAACTTTTGGCTGGATGTAGTATTGTGCTAAACGTAAACAAAATTGGGGGGAAGAAGTCCGCCTTTTAGGCTTGTTGATTATGAGAACCAACACACACAAAAGGTGATGCAAAAACCCACCAAAAACCATTTGCGTCCTTAATTTTATGCAAAAGCTATTCGCATCATTAATCTCTTGTTTGGTGCCAAAGGAAACTCTAGGGAAAAATTCAGCATAGTAATGTAGTATTAGTGACTACCTAGAATTGGATACCAGAGATCTATGGCTGTGTCCTTATATCAATAAAGCTAGCCATTTCTCATGTAGAAGTATTTAACACTCTCTTTGAACTTAGAACCTCGCATCCTACTTTGTTGTCTTGAGTAATGCTTCAAATTATTATAGATAGGCTCATGGCTAATCTTCTGAATGCTAGCTACTTTTGCATATATGGCTCCCGATGTTTTTATACTATAGTTGTGAAGGCCCATAATTACTGTAGCAAATAACTAGCGGTTACGTTAGTTGATTATGCACTTTCTAAGGTTGACCGAGGTGTTCATAATGAACAAACTATTTAAGCTTAACTCCAAAAAATTATTACTCTTGCCAGTCATACGTCAAAGTGGTAATAATGTAATTAACTTGTAAAAGTCCCCGTTATTTATATCTAAATGATTGCTTATACACTTTCTAAGGATAGCTGGTTGCTTGATTATGGGAAGAGGAGGTAGAAAGGAAAGAAAAATGCTTATTGTTTAATGATGAACTCATGGAATGATGTCTTCCCCATTGCTTTGTACTCTTGAGCTGTGCTGTTACCAAATAACCATTGTAATCATGACTTTATAGCGTTCAAACGCAGTTATCTTTGGATTTGGGTTTTTTTGTTTTTGAAATTTGGAATATATCGGTTTCTATGTAGACTGTACCTGCTTGTCAAAATCTGTACAAAAAGTCTTTAACATATCATTGTCTCCCAAATGACCAGACGCTGCTACCATTTGAGGATGGTATTAAATTCTTAGGTGAGCATCTATATAATTGTTTCACAAATCGTATTTGTTAAATTACAATCTTTTTTCTAGAAACACCTAAACCTTTTGCAGTTTTAAACATATTCAGCTCAACAAGAATTGTGAAGGTCAATTATGGAAGCAAATTCTCATTGAAAGTAGAGAATTTTCCCTTCGAACAAAGCTACTGAATAGTATCTCCTTTTGCATGTTGCATAGGCATTGTGCTTCTTCAAATCACTCAGAATTACCTCAGACATTACCCTGGTGATTCCTATGCCTGAAATATAAAATTTGCCCTTTTCTTTTCTTTTCTAGTTTTAGCAACAACTCTTTGTTCTAAGGTTCTTGAATAACATAAAGGATAATATGCTGCTGTCCATTTAACATAAAGGTATAATAACATAAAGGATAATAACATAAAGGTTCTAAGGTTCTTTCTAAGGGTGTAAAAATCATAGCCTGGTTCAAAGTGTATATACCCAAGGATGTTTCCCAAATTGACTGAATAATTTGCTTCAAACAGGATAGAGGTATGATATTTTTATATTTGTATTGGGATTTTGGTTCTGTTATGGTTGGAATCAGGACATGTTGTCTTCTAAGAACATCTTGTATGTTAAATCTAGTTTACAAAGATGCAGATTTATGATTTTTGGTTGAGTATAACTTGAGATATGCTAATTTGATTGACTGTGATTAAAAAAAACTCGTATAAACAGTCACTCATGAGCAGTTTTAGAAAATTGGTTATAACTTTGTATAGAAAGCTTAGATTTGGATGATTCTTATTGTTTTAAAAACTAGACTCATCGATATTTCCAATGGTATAAGGTACATAGCCTAATTATTTGTAAATTAACACCAGAATTCTTAAGAACCTGCCTGAAATTTTAAGACTGCGTAAATAGATTTTGTGAAGAACCAAGTTGTAGCATGATTTTGAACTTGTTTTTGTTGAAATATGAATTGATGTTCTTCACAAAAATTATAGCCTTTGAGACATATATTTTAGTCATGTAAAGCTCATGCCCTAGTTCTTTCTAGATTAATACCAGAAATTACAACAATAAGCTGACACATCCACCCTGCGTAACTAGAGTTGGTGAAGGTGCAAAATTTTGACTTAATTTTGACCCAGTTCTTGTTGGAATTTTGATTTACTTTCTTCACAATAGTTAATATTTCATAAATCTAGTTTCTAGACGTATAAAGTTCAAATCAATCCGAGTTGTGAACCAAAAGTTATGTTCAATTGAATACTAATTCTTGGTATGATTGAAAATAAAATTTTGATAGTAGATGAACAAATTTATGATTGAAATTTGATTGGATTATGGTGGATTAGAAGTTATTATCTGCATAAGAAATGCTCTAAATTGAGTTTAATTTATAAAGATTTTGATTTTGTAAGAATTAGACGAGTAGAATTCGAGTTATGCCTGTTTAAACACACATTGGTTAGGAAGTCGTAACCAAAGGCCGCATGTAGATTGGAATTATGTAAACCTATATGTGCTACCGAATCTTATGTTTTAAAGATTACAAATGTGTTGTCATGTGTCCTCTACCTCTTGTGTTGCTTGTGTTTCAGTTTGTTCTAATCTATTTACCTCTTTAGCTTTTAGTGTTTTCTCTATAAATTTTTCCTTTTTAGCTGAAAGATACTCTAATTACGTTGATTAGGTATGTCTTCTATTCTATTTGGTTTGTTGGTTAAATAGCACCTTTTTTAGTTTCAGCATTTATTTTTCTCTCTAGGGGGACAAGATTGATAATTTTCTTGTTAATTATCGAGTTTTATACCTTTTCTATTATTATAGTACAAGTTATAAGTATTTGTTAGTTATTATAACTTTTTTATATGAGTGATCACTGGAGAGAGTATACATTATTCTAACTTTCTTGTAAGAGTGATCACTGGAGATAGTGTCTCAACTTGTTTTTAAGTGAAATTCACAACTGATTATTTCCTAATCCCTAGCTTTTGGGATGCAGTGATCTACCAAACAACATTGGCGGCATATTTTATGCAATGGAGAGTCACAGCTTGGTTGTATTAAGTCTTGCTTTCGTGCTATCATTGCTTATGGTAGTTGAATATAGTTGAATTTGTGTTCTTTAGTATGATTTTGATTTGTCACATTTTAAAGAGATATCTTTACCATAGCAGTGTTCAAACTTTCTTATTCACATTGAAACAGCATTGGCTTCATTTAAATTTATAAATGCTTATATAATTGTGATTCTAATTTTTTTCTTACATTTTCAGGACGAATTACACAATTGAAATTTTCTCAATGCATTTGTGGTTGGCAGATCATGGTGGAATTAACATGTAAACCTTTCAAAAAGGAGACTTTACGAAAAGATTTTGAAAAACCAGGCACTCTGCAAAATGCTTCAAAGAAACAATGTGGTCTTTTGTGATTGTAGTCTATGACGGCCAAGATATGGAAGGAAATCACTTTGATTGAGTTATATTTAGACTATGATATTAGATAGGATCGGATTTAAATTCTTTCATGCTTTGTGATACTTTTCTTACATTGTGATTGAATATACCTACTTCTTTGTTTTCAAAAGTTATGTTTCGATATTTGGATGTTCGATATTGGTGTTGGATGGTGTTATTGACATTGTTTCGACATTTGGATGTTTGATACTGGTGTTTAGATTGTGTTATTAACATTGTTTGTTTGTTTAGCTCTTGTGTTTATTATATATGATAATTTGAATTTCAATTGTATACACGTATTGTTTACTTACACATACAGATACTTTTAGCTACATATACAGGTGGGGTTACATTTACATAGGCAAACTTTGCCCACACATACAGGTTCCTTTACCCACATATATAAATGTGTTAGTTACAAATACAGTAAATTTTATCTACACATATTGATGCTTTTACCCACGCATATAAAGTATCCACCAATATATGTATAAAATTTACCCACACATTGTGAAGTTTTTACCCACACATTCTGTACTTTTTACCCACACATTGTACATATTTTACCCACACATATGACCAAAGTTTTATCTACACATAAAAAATAGCATGCCACCTCACATGCCACGTTTATGCCACATCACATGCCACGTTGGCATACACGTCATACAAAATCTGCCAACAGGGAAGCTTCGTCATTATCCACGTCATCATCCATGTCATTGTCCATGTCATCATCACACAATCGGCAGCTAGATTATCTACACATAATGTATATATTTATCAACATATATATGTGTAGGTATAAGGTTTACCTTTACCCATACATAAAAATATGTGTGGGTAAAAACATTTCTCCGCAATCCGATAGAGACACATGCTAACATTTATTTTTTGTGTAGGTAAAGACATTTGTTGACACATAATTATTTTTTACCCACACATCATGTGTGTGGGTAAAAGCTTAATTTCTTGTAGTGATTACATTTTGCACGTTGTATCAAATAATTAGTTTTTTACCTAAGATTAATTTAAAGAAATTATGTTAACTCTTTTCAATCAATATGGTAACAACTTAATATGCTTACTCTTTTCAACCTGTATAGTGACGATTTTTGATATACACGTTAACTTTATTTCAATACATTTATGCCCAAATTTTTGGCAACTTTACTTGTAGAATATCATATTTAATAGTCTTATAAATCCATAATTCGATCAAAAGTTTTTGTTGCAAATAGTATTGACATCCGGTACATTGCAACCCATAATGTTGCACATAATTATTTGATGCATCATATATTCAAAGCTTTATCATGTTATATTAGTTTTTGAATTAAAACTATCCAAATATGAGTAATTGTTCACCATGGTTGACACATTTGTACTCAACATTTATGAAGAATTTCTTTTTTGGGGAAAATTAATAACCAAGAGAAGAAATATGTGAGTCTTGATTTGAAGAAGGTAACCTAACAAAATATTTATTAATCACTTTGGACACTCTAATTTTAATTCATACAAATTATTTTTATTTTAAAGAAAAAAACATTATTATTTGGGTTTACTATCTTTTTATGAAAGTTTAAAATTTTATAACTCAAATATTTGTGCAAGTTAAGCAAACAAATTATGGAAATATGATCATGATCTCACATATACAATAGGAATGGTTGATAGCATTTCATATATACAAACAAAATTTGATGAACTAATGCTAATTGTTGTGAAATATAATTTACATAAAACCACAAACTTGATAAAGATGCAATAGCATAGGTACTATGTATCTTCTTCAGTAACAAAGGTTTAATAAAGACTAATTAATCATTTATTAAGACATTAGATATTACAAAAGCTCTATCAAAACTTAATAATAGTAAAAATTGCAATATTGAAAAGCTTATTCAAATTCATATTTAATTTATATTTTTATATTTTTTTTATACAGTAATCAAACATACAACGGCATATGGCAACAAAGATCTAAAATTCTTCCCTATATTTTCTTTTGCTAACACAAAAGTATCAGATAATCTCATAGGAATGAAGTTCAAGGAATTATCTTATGAGATTATCAAGTCATATCAAGTTTTGTTAGTATTAGACTATTCAGATTCATGTAATATAATTATCCTAATTGAATTGTTAAAAATGAGTCCTATTACATAAAAAATGGAAAATAGTTTCACCACAAATTTTGGCGAAGAGAATATTTTCTTTCATATGCAAAAGTAAAGTTAAGAGAAAAGAATAACAACTTTATTAGATGAAACAAAGATATCGCTTAATTCTTGTGATTTCATGTTCTATTAGCTTTTTAACTTAAATAGTTGCCACAAATCTTATTTTTTTCTATGTTCTTCATATAGAAATAAATACAAAATTTTTTTATAAACTTAAATTATTTTAGAAAGTAGGTACCTAGCACTAGAGTTGCTTATAGTGTGTGAGATCGATAAATTGCAAATTATTTTTTGTCATTGCAATAGTTTGTTTTGGTAATTTCTCTCCCAATTTGTCCATAGAATCTCTTGTTCTATTAAAACAGTTCATAAGCTTTTGTAATTTACCATGATTATGAACCACTCACATCAAGATGTCCATTGAAGATAAGGTACTTAAAGCACTGCCTATCAATAATGTATAAGTGACATTTTTAGAAAGTTTTTCTGAAAGTTAGAATTACATTATTTAAAAACCTATTTTTTTGGAGATATAAATATAGTCAGAAAACATATCTAAAAATAATTTTAGAAAAAAATTATATAATCAAATACCCCAAGCTAAGTATAAATTGTTTAGGATATTAAGACTTATTTCTTAGTATTGGTAGTCTCATTGTTGAACTCTTGACAAAGATAAAAAGAGAGTAGTTGAAAGATGTGAAGGAAGATTTAAGCAAATACACGTTCATAAAGATTATTAGCTTAATGCATATTAAATGAGCTGCTCAAAAACATATAAATGTTAACAAACATACACTCAATGGGAACAAATAACCACCACCACAGTCAATTTTCATTTTTCAAATCACATAACAGACAATAAGAATGCCCAAATATTGAAACAGATTGATTTTAAAAATTGTTGTCCAAGTCAAAGTAACCAGATATTAAAATGAAAGCAATAGAATTCGAAACTCACATGGTGTATAGTCCAATTTCATTAGCTGATTGTAGTTCATATTATGTTTTCTTTATTCTCTCACGTTTGAGAATTTGCAAGAGTAACCTGAGGTGTTTAAATCACATAATCAATTGCAAAAATAACATGCATGGATTTTGGAACAAATGACAATAAGCCATATGAGAATTCTTTTTGCGAAGGAGAGGTATGCATAATTTTGAGACTAACTTGTGATGTTGTAGTTTTTATATTTCTCTTAATTTAACTGGGACTTTGCAACGCATTTTATTTCACTCTTATAATTGTAACGGGCTTGTGAGGATCATTAAGTGTCTTATTTAGACTCTATTTAGTAATTTAGGCATGTGTATAGAGTATATTAAGTGAGGCTATTAGGAATCACAAAAAATGTAAGAAAACTGGATTATATATAACTGTTATAGATATGGATTATAATTATAATTAGCCAAAACACAAACTCTGTTATGCATTAGTATTTAATTTGTGTATGTATAAAACTTGAGTTCCCATCTATTTCAAATTGGAAAAAAAAAAGATAATCTAAAGGAAGTCTAAAATTCTATCTCAAATCTGAAAAGACAAAGAATCTAAAGGATATTAAAAAATAGACAAATTTGTTCGTATGTATCAAGATTAGGCATATGTTATGAAAAAAAATACAAAATTCCAAAGTGCCTACACGAAACACAATGCCATTAAAAAGTGCTCAAAATACAATTGCTTTTTTTTGTCTTTTTTTACCCACAAAACTTTATTCATAATTGTTTCATTGTTACTATTTTTTGGCCCTTGAATGTGGTAGTCTTTGATGAATCATCAAATTCTCTTAAGAAAAAAAGTAAATGATTTGTCTCCAATTAACACAACTAAGAAATTGTGGCTTTTTATCTATTTTTTATTTTCAAGAAAAGAAAAATGAAAAAGTCCATCACTCAAAGTTTGAGTGTTCCCCACTATAAGTTGCACTGCCCAATTATTTCTTAAGCGGATATAATTTACCTTTAAATTTCGATATACGCAACATGAATATTAGCCACAAAATTGTGCAAAGCTGAATGCATGCCTTGCTTTCCTGAGTCTTAAATATGTGAGAGAAAAATATTGGCCCTTGTTTATTAAGTGTGACATAATTTTTCCTTTAAATTTTTACACATGTAAAATAAAAATTAGCCACAAAACTTAAAAAAAAAAAATATCGTAACCACTCACAACCAGAGATAAAGTATTGTCATATGAAAAATAAGTACGGGCATATTTTATCATCATTGCGTTAACTGCATCAGCCATATGTAAGACAATATTTTTCCAATTTTGCTGTCCTAACTAAGTCTTACCTATGGAAGAAAAATTCTATTGTATTTCCTTAGTGACATAAATTTGCATTGCTTGCATTTAGGAAATAAAGGTATTGGAAAATTCAAAGTTGGAATTGACGGTTCCAACGGATAACTAAGTTTCAAAACTAAGAAATAATTTTCTTGCTAAGCATTGGAACCAATTTTTTAGCCCATTTAAGTTGATTTCCAGCCAACCAAATCTATCAGCCAAAGAAAAATTATTTTCTTATTGATTGTTTTTCTTTGGTTCTTTAGCATATTATGAGAAATAATTAATACAAAAAAAAAAGATTAGACATCATATCTTAGAAAAGATAGGAAATCAATTAAGACAAAACTTATACTCCACACCATATCCGTGGCATAATTTAGTTGGAACTACATACAAAATTTGTCCTTTATTTTTACAATCAGAATTATGAAGACATCTCACAGATGCTATCAGGATTCAATAGAAAAATTCAACTACAAAAACATATTGAAAGAATTTACTGCTAATGATGGAATCGTGAAGGCAGTCAATAAGTTTGCAGCTTTTTATGGTGTTGCCAATCCTCTACTAATTTGCTGTCAATCCTCCAAATTTTAGTTCAAGTATAAATCAACAAACCAAGTTTTCATAAAGGTAAAGTTGCACAAGAACTTTGCTTGTGAGAGAGCAATTTCAGTCGTAGGGAAAAACATGCGCATCCATTATTTAGACTATTACAAACGAAGATATCAGCAAATATGAGGAACACAGAACAATGATCAGAAAAAATGCATACCAATGATTCAGATCATTAGAAAAAAGGATATCAGCAAATAATCAACTTCTAATAAAGATATTTAATCAAAGACAAAACTAATGGTTAACAATAAAATTATGATTAATGAAAACAACTATCTAAAAAAATTATGATTAATGATAACATCTATATTTTTTGATAATCAGAAAAGAAAAACAATATTCCTAAATTGCTAAAGGGCAAGCAAAAACCAGATCACACATACGTGTATACATACATATAAAAAATACATACAAAAACCAAAAAAAAAAAGAAAAAGAAAATGAGTAATAAAATGAAGTCGTTGATATTGACACGTTAGGCTAACCCACCAAAATTTTTGTTTTTCTTTAAAAGAAACCCAATGAATCACTAAAACTCCACCGGGAAGCTGAGCATGTTCCTCCCACGACTACTATATCTACAATACGAAAGATGGAAATTAACTAAAGAAACCATATCTACAATACGAAAGAAACCATGTCTATGTCTCAGTATGAATGCTACCAATCATAGTTCAATATGCGATTTCAAATCATTAGTTCAATATAGGATTCCATGTATGAAATCTTGGAAGGAAAAAAAAAAAAAAGAAGAAGAAGAAAACCAAGAAAATTTGTAGATGAATTATAAACTGGAAAATACAAAAGTATGATGTAAAACTTGCAAGTTTCTGTCGTGGATTCTGGTTTTTGGCTTCTGTTGTTTTTCTTGATATGTTTATGGTTGAAGCCGATTGAAAATTTGGACTTTTTTTTTTTCAAGTTATGTTAAAAAGTCTTCTTGCTGATTGGGAATTTTATGTTTGGAATTTATTAGTCGATCTGTTTTTAGAGTTTTAATGCAATTACAATTCTAAGTAATTAAGGTAGATTAGAAATAATAGAATTATATAAGGGTGTATTAGGGATCACAAAAAAAGGAAGAAACATGAATATATTTTATAGTAATAGATAGATAGAATAGATAGAGATAATAGATAAGTAGATAATAGATAGATGTGGAAGAGAAATATGACATTCCAAAATTCAAAACCTTTATCAGCATTCTTAACATGAGATTTTGGAATTGTGAGCCAGAGATTAGAGAAAACCATGATCTCGAAACACATCATAATTTTTGGATTCTTGAGAAAATCTCAAAATTGAGTTCACCCAATGGAGAAAGCACTAAAATATTTTAGATTTGGTTCGTGCGTGAAAAGTGCAAAATTGTGAGTGAGACTTTTTTTTTTTAATTCGCTGCAGAAAAAATTTTGTGCTTTGATTGTCCATTGAAGTATTTTTTTTCCCTATTACAATCATTTATATTTGAAGCAAAGAGATTGAGTTTGTTTGTTACGTCCGTCAAAGCTATGAACATGCATTTGCACCCGCATCATTTTGAAGTGAAATTGGAATGCATTATGCTCAAAACACGGGAAAGCAAGCAAGGAAGTGGTGATAAGGAGGCATGAGAAAGCGAAGATAAATTAAAGAGAAAAAACAGAAGAAGATGAGCCAAAATTTACTGTCCCATTGATTCCGCCATCAAGAGATTGCAGATGATATCTTTGATGACTAGAAGGAGGCCTTCTAGAATGCCAAAAAAGAGTAGAAACATTGTTGACGGACAATTTGATGTTTTTACTTTAAGTGATTTTTGTGTTTAGTATAAACTTTACTTCAAATATGATCTAAATTATATATTCATGGACCTTTAAAGATTTTTTTTTGTTCTTATTTAGTAATTGACTCCAGACTATAGATGGAAATACTAGATATATTTTTATTTGATCATCAAATTTGTATTACAATTTATTTTTTTCACATACAATTAAGGTGAGACTTCCGAATGATGTATTGAAGTGTGGTTCTAGATTTTTCGCAACACATAATTGGGGGTGTAACTGCCTGTATATCTACCTATCTTCTCCCTTTATCCCTTTTTCCCTAACTGCTGAGGACAAGTTTGAAACCCAAACTTCTGCAGGCCCTAGTTAAATACTAGTTTATACACTATACACTTTAGTTTCCAATTGTACATGAGCTTCCCTTTAACTCTAAACCATTGGAGGGCAAAAAGGTTGCTGGGTGTTCTTTCAAAAAAAAATAATAATAATAATAAGAAAAGAGTCATTAACCTTATTATGAATATGGGTTTTAGCAATTCTCCCTTCTATATTTGGTTTAGTAATAAATGGATATTCCAAAAGGTTTAATGAGCTTGATAGTGGTATTTTTTGAGACTCATAAAGAATCCAATTAATCACTTCTATTCTAATTGAAGGAAAGTGATAGTTGTTTTTCAAACATCAACAATGTATATCATTACTACTAACATATATTCCCCTCTTTGATTCTCCTAAATCAAACACACCCTAAGATTGTTGGGTGTTTGATTGATTTCTAAAGTGAAGGGACAGAAAATAATTTTCCTCTATTTTTTCCGAGTGCATCCATACAATTGGCATCAAAACCTTAAGGTTCAAAATCATTAATCTCGTCAATTCACTAAAGTGATTTTTTGAGTATTTTTTATATTGGGTTACAAATAATTAAAGTAATATGCAAGACTAATTCATGGATGATTGTGATCAACTAGATCTGATTCTTGCTGGGATAATTGCAAAAAAATTGAAAATTCTAGGTCTACTTCATCTTTCGTGCACGAGATGTGCAAATGGAGAGTGGGATATTATACTTGTTCTGTTTCTCTATTGTCTAAGTTCTCTTCTTTTTTTTTTTCTGTTAATTAATTTCAGCGGTACATGCAAGACTAATTCATAAAATATTGTGATCTTATAGATCTTACATTTCGTTAATAGCATTAGAACGACTTTATAAAAAAGCCTTGGCATGAAAGAAATAAGAAAAGAAGGGATAGGATATGCCACATACGGTGCCTAATGGGATCTTCAACCTTTATCAAGTTTCCGTAATAATGATTTAAAGTTTAAGTGATGGTTAATAGTTGAACTGTCTTGTAATTGACAAAGTATCAAAGTTTACTGGACTATGCAGTAATAGAAAGAAAAGGAAAGGATGAATATTAGAAACAAGCAAAGTGAAAGGAAACCAACATCATAACAACTAATTAAAATGCAATATACATATCAATATTATTCGTAGACACAATATACATATCAACATTCTTCGTAGAGGAGACCAAAGTTGTTTGAAATTCTTTTTTCCATCTAAAGGCGCAGTGGAAAAGGGTGAAAACTCAAACGAATGTCGCAAATCTAATCATTAATTCAATATCTGATTAATGATATTTGATTAATCAATGACATGTACACTTCACTTCCTCATCAAACTATTTTCTTCATGTTTTAAATTTACGTATTTTTATGCATTCTACCATTTACATGCAAAACTAATCATTAGTTAAATATCATTGAATCTCAAGCTACTTTGAATTATTGATTGATCATCTGAGGTGTCATACTATCAATGTTTATTATCAAATAGATTTCTCTATTCAAATGCTCAATTCTCTACAGCATTTCTTTTTCGTTTTTTTTTTTTTATATTATGGGTCCGTTGAATCCTAATAACATGCCCGTTCTTTTTTTAATGTTTTGCAGGTCCACTAAACCTGGAGGAATTAAAATTCGGCCTTGTGCTTGGGAACATAAATTGGCACCTCAGTGCTATCTTCAAGGTTTTATTAAGTGTGTAATTTTGGAATATCGATTTGTATAATGGATTTTTGGTATTTTTAAGCTATAAGAGAAGACTTTAGAGTTGACTGATTCGATTCGTGCATGAAGAGTGTGGAAAATACATGAAAATTGTCACAAAAGATTCCCTTTTATTGTGTGATTCGTTTTTTTGTGTCGCCCAAGAGGGTCACATTTCCAAAAAATTTTCTCTTGAGTCACATTTCCAAAAAATTTTCATACGAACCTGGTGATATTTTGTAATAATTTAGTACTTCGTATGTAAACTATGCTAATTATCCTAGCTGCACCTTAGTTTTCTAGGAGTATATAAGATTATGGTCATAAAAATAAGTTTACGAACCGTAGAGCGAAAATTACATTACTCTAAAGTCATTCTTTTATCCGGGTTGGTTGCTAAGGACATATAGATAAACATATAAGCATACTTTTATTTTAATTTTTAGGAAAAGATTTCTTGTTAAAAATACATAGTTGTAAAGCGCTGAAAACATGTGAAGGCTTTGGATACTGTTCATAAATATTTTCGGTGTCACATGAATATTTAGATACGACTTTTTGTGATGGTGGACTTTTTGCGGTGATTCCGAAGGGTTTCACCTCTGGATTTCTTGTCTAGACACTCGCCAACTATGTCCAAGGGGCCTCAAATGCAGGTCCTAGACCCATACTACTAGGAACAATTTTATCTGGAATTCCATTTCTTCTCCAAAACCCTTTCGATCCCTAGCTTCATGGTATAATGGAGGGCGACATCTCCCCTACCTACTTTTCCTATTGTCTTCGAGACTGGTTGCTTGGAGCTTCTCATCTTTATAACAGCAAGAACTCAAACTTGACTTGTAAGTAGGTGAACATACTTTCTCCTTGTAGTAAGTGCCTTGGCACGATGGATCCCATCAAGGTACCTAATGCCTAGCTGAAGGCTAGTGAACCGATCAATGGACTGATTTACCAGCGTGCCCGGGGGGTGAATGCTCCCTGGCTTTGACGCTTAAAATTATCTTAGAGCACTTTCTGGTTGGGAGATAAGGAGGGCATAACTCGCATTGGAAGGCATTTTGTACTTAAAAATCCGTTAGAATGAATTGGGTGGAGAGGCTCTAAGCCATTAAATGAGAGGTTCCTCTTTTTTTGCTCACATCTCGTTTGAGATGTCTTCCAGGCAACTTGTGAAGGCCAAGGGAGGTTGACACAAGTTGTGCCACCCTGACGAGAGTTTCTCTCATTTGAGTTGTTTCCTCTCCTTGTGAGGATTACTTTCATAGCTTCGGGAACATCCTCCCAGAATGCATCAACGAAGTGCCGGGTTCAGGTGCTCAAGTGGGATGATTTTCTCAACATTCCCATAGACGGTGCTTATTATGGTGACCGAAATTGTGTTGGGCCAGTGTATTTGGTCCATGGGTAGCTCGTGTGCCTCTTGCAACACAAAGAATGTTAGAAGCGCTTGGAGTAGAATCCCCCATGGGCCTCCGATGCTTAAATTAGTTGTTAGTTCGAGTAGAAATAAAGAGGCTTCATGTGCTCTAAAGGGAAGCTTGAGAACAGGTTGGGGTATTTATACCCAATAGGAGAGAGAGAAAGAAGGCGTCTTAGGTTATGACCTAAGCCTTATGCATCAGAAGTTGATACCTCTAGCTTGTCTACTTAGGGTGGCTATTTTAAGTGTAGATTGATTATTTGCATGTGCCCCAGGTGTGCAGGCGAAGTTTGTTAAGCCTCAACATATCATATCACTTCTTATCATATCATATTTGTCTTGGGAATAGGATCTAAGCAATTCTTTAGTTTGACGGCCTCTAGTCGGGCCTTAACCACTCGAAGTCTCCCATGTCTTTCATAAGAGAGCAGAGATGGCTTCATCCTTAAGCCCCTTTTTACCCGTCTATGTTTGGGTTAAATTTAGTTAGGACCAAACTAGCCACAAACGAAGAAGACTAAAAATAGATAGACTAAGGCATTCAAGACCCATGTGTTAGTGTATGTCTTAAAACCAAGTTAGTTTAAGGCACTTTGTATTTACACTTATTTATGTTATATTTATACATGTGGTATTTTCTTATCATCTATACTTATATTTTCATGTTACTTGTTTGTTTGATAAAGTCTTTAGAATATTGACTGTGTATTAGAGATCGTAAGGGTTACATTTTTTAGACTCTAATAGATAAAGTCATATTCTTAAATATTCCTAGTCATAATATTAATGAGATTGGACATCATTAATGCGAATAGACTAGCACATACTTTGCCTCTACTTATGGTAAGTAGTTGTTGATCTCATTGATTATGGTATGCATGACACATAAACTAGTATATGGATGCTTGTTTAAGAACAAGTTCATTGGATTGATCCGCCAAGAGTTTGCAACTATAGTACCAATGGTTGAACTCTTAATGGTAATGGTACAAGTGACCTTTGGCTTGAGATTACCATATTATCTTGAGTGTGAATTGTTATACTGTGTCTCTATTCCTTGGTGCTCGTAAAAGAGCAGCCCATAGGATAGATGTTGGGTATAGTTTGAAGCATAGAAAGATAGTGAGTAATCAATATAGAATTCACTACTCCTAAATAGGAGAGTATATTCCTTTATGGTCACTTGTTGGAAATATTAACTCGTAAATCTTCTACAGAAGTGATAGTATATTAATTGGGATATAGTGCAGTGAAAGAATATTAATTATACTGTAACATTGTCATTGATAGGTATAGTCTACCATATGACTTTCCTATTCACTTGGATGGTCATGATGCATTGCTAGACGCCACTCATAATTAATAAGTACGAAATTAATTGATTATGAATTAATGATAAATTAAAATATTTAATTTATCTAACTCTTAATTGATTAATTAATGAGTTATAATTGTAAGGTAATAAGGGGAGTAACGCAGCGGAATATTTAAAAAATTTATTACCTTAGCCATGGATCTCTTTGATGTAATCTGTACGATTAAAGGGTGTTTAGCACAAATACCTCAAGCATAGAAGGTTTCTATGCTTCAAAGGGCAAGATCCTATTCGATGAAGGTGTTGATCTACCATGAAAAGCCCTCCAAGTGTCGAGCCTCCAACAGTATCCACACGAACATGATCTTTAGGAACCTTTGGGCTTGCTTGCCTTGCCTTTTGAGTGCTAGCTCCCTTGAATGATTCATGAAGAACACAAGAAGAAGAAAGAAGTTGAAACCCTAACAATTAGGGAAGGAGGTGTGGCGTTTTTTCTTGGAGAGAAAAACGCCACCAAGCTCTCAATTTTTCTCTCTCTAAATTTTGTCTTGTGTTTCATCAATCATCCAAGAGTCAAGGCATGGACTTATTTATAGATGTAGTATCCTAGTCTTTAAGGAAACAAGAGCAATTGGAAACCAAGAAGGTTTAGGAAGCTTACCTTAAGCTAATCCTATTCCTTTAGGAAACCAATTCCAAAAGGAAACCAAATAGCTTCTTAATTCCTTTTAGGAAACTAATTTCCATCAAGACTTAGAATATTTATAATTAAGTCCTTTAAGTTAATTTATCACATAAATTAACCCCATAAGTATCATATACTTATCTTAATAACAATTTAACCCAAAGACCATGTTCTTATTGTGTGTGACCCATTAGGTTCCATTCACGTTGGCAATAAGTACAAATTATAACTCATTAATTAATTAATTAAGAGCCAGATAAATTAACACTTTAATTTATCATTAATTCACTAATTAATTAATTTGCACTTATAGATCATGAGTGGCGTCTAGCAATGCATCATGACCACCCAAGTGAATAGGAAAGTCATATGGTAGACTACACCTATCAATGACAATGTTACCGTGTAATTAATATCCTTTCACCACACTATATCCCAATTAGTCTAAGAGTGTAGTGCGCACTCTTTAAATGACTAATTAATGATTTCTTGTTCCCGAAATATAACTTTCCATAAAAGTATAACCTTGAAACTCTTTCAAGTCATACTTTCACTTTTGCGCAAAAGATTCTTTAAGTCATATTTCAACAAGTGGCCAATCCGGGATATACTCTCCTATAATAAGGAGTGGTGAATCCTATATCGATTACTCACTATCCTTCCATGCTTCATACTATACCCAATCTCTACCGTATGGGCTACTCTTTTACGAGCACCGAGCAATAGAGTCAAAGCATAGCAATCCACACTCAAGATACCATGGTAATCTCAAGTCTAAGGATCACTTACACCATTGCCATTAAGAGTATAATTCATTAGCACTATGAATAGTAACTCTCGGCGGAATCAATCCAATGAACTTGTTCTCTAACAAGCATCCACATACCAGCTTAGGTGTCACACGCCATAGTTGACGAGATCAACTACTACTTACCATAAGTAGAGGCAAAGTATGTGCTAGTCTTCCCATATTAATGATGTCCAATCTCATTAATACTACGACTAGGGATATTTAAGAATATAACTTAATGTGTAATAAGAGTCTCATCATTGTAACTCTTACAATCTCTTATACACAGTTAATATTCTATGGACTTTATCAAATAAACAAGTAATATTAATAACAAGTATTAAATGACAAAGAAAATGCCACATATATAAGTATAACACGAAATAAGCGTAATAAAAATCTCAAAAACTAACTTGGTTTTAGGGCATACACTAACAATAATTTGTACTTATTGCCAATGTAAATGGAACCTAATGGGTCACACACATAAATAATATAATCTTTGGGTTAAAATGTAATTAAGATAAGTATGAGATACTTACGGGGTTAATTTATGAGATAAATTAACTTAAAAGACTTATTTATATATATTCTAAGTCTTGCAGGAAATTAGTTTTCTAAAAGAAATAAAGTAACTAATTGGTTTCCTTATAGAATAAAATTCATAAAGGAGAAGGATTAGCTTAGCTTAAGTTACCTAAACCTTCTTGGTTCCTAATTACCTTTATTTCCTACCTTTATTTCCTAAAAGACTAGAACACTTCCTCTATTAATTGGTTCATGTTTTGACTCTTAAATTATTATTGCAACACAAAAGAAAACTAGTGAGAGAAAAATTGAAAGAAAAGTCACACCACTTTCTCTCTCCTCTTGGCGTCTCTCTCTCCCAGTTGTTAGGGTTTTTTATCTTCTCTTATGTTCTTAATTAATTCAAAGGAGCTAGTACTCAAAAGTCAAAGCAAGCAAGCCTTGAAAGATTCCCAAAGAATTTGTTCGTGTGAATATCGTTAGAAGCTCGACACTTAGAAGGCTTTTCATGATAGATCTTACCTCTTCACCGAAGGATCTTAGCGTTAGAAACATAGAAATCTTCTGTGCTTGAAGTAAACTTCGTGCAAATCCCCTTATAACAATGTAGATATATTAAAAAGATCCATAGTTAAGGTAATAAAATTTTTATTTTTTCGCTGCATTACCTATACTAGTACCTTACACGGAAGTTCAAAACATAATGAGCTTCGTAGAGTTGGAGTAAAGTTGGACTCTTGTGATTATTAGCTCAATTCAGAATAAACCCATTACTGGATTGGGTTGATTTACGTATGTTATCCACAATAACCAATAATAGCTGCA
>JAMWEH010000309.1:0-21420 GCA_024721245.1 Mitragyna speciosa | reverse complement strand
TACAGATAAAGAATGTAGATGGACACTGGAATTTCCAAATAAGTCCATTGGAGGTCAACATTAGTATACAGTTCAAATTAGGATTGATTCTTAACTTTTTCAGAAATAGTTTGTTTATTATTTGAGCAAAACAGGGTTAAATTCAACTAACGCGGTTTATGTATTCTAAAAAATTCTTAAATTGACTTGGTTTATGGTCTCACTTATAGATTTTATAGTCTAAAACAAAATCACATAAGTATTTTTATATTATTTTCTTATTTCAGCATGCATACTATATTTATATAGTATTATTTTAAATTACAAGGTTTATAAATAAAGCCGTGTATTCGGTCCACTTAATAATTTTTCATTGAGCCACGTTCCAAATTAGCCAAGCCAAGGGAAATCTAAAGTACTTGGTCTTCGTTAGTCCTTCCACTTTAATTAGAAAATGTCAAACGATGTTCAGCTTGTGTCAATTAATAGTGCGAGTACTTCCAAAACTGGTGCTTGTTTCTCAAAAGTCACCGCTGGAAGATTCCATGAACTTCCAAAATTGGTTTTCAATTTGACTTTGTCAATCGGTTTTGTGGGCCTAAGCTACCAGCATCCCTGAGACTTAGGCTGATATGTGGGGTTAATTGCCATTTACTTGTCCTTCTGTGGTTGGTTGTGGAGGATGGAGGTGTCAAAAAATTAGGGGTAGATGGAAGAAATGTGGCTTTTACTCTTTATACTAGGAGGGCTGGGCCGCACAAGGTGCGGCCTGGGCCCACGAATTTTAACTTTATTTTGGACTTATTTTGTACCTTGATTGATAAAAAAAAATGTCCACCTATGTATAAGAGTCTTCATGATACAGTAGAGAAAAATTAGGTATCACCAAGCCAATGACTGGTGATAACGTTTCTTGGTGTAGTGATGTTCATAATTTTTTAACTTCAGCGAAAATAACTCATGAATATCTTGTTAAATAGAACACGTATATGTTGACATTTTTTATTTTGCTCAAAGCACGTTATATATAAGTGTTGAGCAATTATGAAAAGTTTATTGAGAAATAAATGAAGGTAGTGCATAAAATATAGAGGCATTTGGTTGCCTTAATATTCTTCTGGCGCTGCTTTTGTCTTCGATTAGTGGAGTTCGGTTGTCCACCATGTGTTATTAATGCATAAATGTTGATGTATATTTTTTAGCAAAATGAATTATATGTCTGTGAATTTTAGATGTGGATAGATTGTTAATAGTTTAAATAGTTTGTCAGGGGGTTGTTGTAATGTTCCTTATTACGAAACTGATAACGTATAAATTTTCAGTGTATGCTGATATAGTTTAATGTCCATCACATGACTCTCCATGTGGACAACTTTTTAAATCATTTTTTCCTTTCTTCATGATGAACCTTGTTTGTATTAAGAACAATAATTTTTGGCATTCACTTATTTTAATTTGGAGGACTTGTATAGTCATGTTAGTATTAAGATAATGATAATACCTGCTGAATAAATATAGCAAAGAAAGCTTATAATATAGCAAAGGCAATATAAATGTACAATACAATTACAAAAGTCTTAATTATATAGTCTAGCAATTGATACGGATAGCATTCTTGCGGAATTGTGATTGGTGTGACTTTTCAGACAATATATGCAGCGATAATTACATGTCTAATATTTCAAACCTTCACACAAGGGGTTTCCTCATTTACGTAGCGCAGCAAAATCTTCCTGTGGATAGTATCAGCAACAGTATTCACAATATTAATGTTCTGTAGGGTTGTCGTCAAATTCGTTTACTATTGTAGTTAATAACAATAATGTAAAGTAGATGTAAATTTTTTGGAATGCAATTGTTTTGTTACCTGATTGTCAGCCTGCTGAAGCTGTGAAGCAGTGAAAGATAGAAGCTTTTTTGCTTGCTTTCCTATAGCTAGAGTATTGACAGAACATGTGTTATCAGTAAGTGTAATCTGCACATAAGCTCTGAAACAAAAGTGTGTTAATTTGTTAGCCATTTGTGATTTTAAAGTTGCGAATTTTGATAAAAAGTAATAGGTTTAAATGAGATCTTTTCTTAATTTGCTTACGTTGGCATAATATGTATTCCTTGAGGACAAAATTCACACATCATTCTCCATGTTGTGCTCACATGGTTTTGTCGCTCAGAATAACAGCAGGCTAGATACCAAAATTTTTGTTGCCTGTAGTTAATCTCAGCTCGGCCTGTAATCCATGCTGTTTTCTTCTGTTATGGACGAAAAGGAACTTGTTTTGAGGAATTGAAAAGCATATGTATGGTGACAAAACTAAAGTGTGTTTTTGTGTGTGTATGTGTTCATTTAATGAGCTGTAAAGTTGTTACTGGTTCAATAGGTGAAAATAGCGCAGAAATGCTAGTGATAGCATTATGATAAGTCGGTGGCAAATATATTTGTGGCTCATTGTATTCTTCTTGATCGATTGCCTGTGTCGTTCTAGTTATGTTGCTATGGAACCTAAGCAAAAATGAAATATATTATCGATGTTTGTAGATGGCAAGTAGTAAGGCAATAGCAGAAGAATAATTGACAGAAATAAGTTAAGACAAATTTTACCAGTTATTCATATGCATTGTTTGTTGGACGAAAGGTTTAGCGAAAATTAGTGATAATTGTTAAGCTGTCGAAAAGAAGTTTATTAAGAACTGTGGTAGAATAAAATCAAAGAACAAAGTATTAGATTATGTATTGGGTAAAAAAGAGAACGAAATAGACTCACTTCGTATTCGTGCAGTTGTGGCTGGAAAAGAATAGCTTCACTAAAAGAAGAAGAAAGAGTCATTTTATAGAGATGCATGGGCAGATGGAAAGATCAGTCCATTAGATGGCATTGATTGTGTTGAAGGTTCCGTAAAAAGAAAAATGCAATAAAGTCTTATGTGCTAAAAAAAAAAAAATTTTGTCAGATAGATGAAGTACATAACAAAGGAAGAACAAAAAAGCAATAGCATTGCAGGCATATGATTTGCCTAGATACGGAAGCAATAGATTGAGTACTGAACAATGTGTTGCAGGTCAAAAAGAAAAAAAAAATTACAAAGAAAATACTAATTAGAGCAAAATAAAAGGGTATATAGATCAAAATTAACAATACAAAATAAATTGGGAAGCAAACAGTAGGACTAAAAGTATTTGAAAGAATCTTTTTTTTTTTTTTATTAAACAAGGCATCTACATAGATTATTAATTCTAACCAAAAGATGGGAAAAGCATAAAAGAGCAAAACATGATTAAATCAAAACTGAAAAGTCAAAAGAAATACAGGCAAAGAAGCATACTATACAAAGAAAAATTCAACAAAAATGAAAGGAGAATTGAAGAAGAGAATAAAAAGGGATAAGGAAGAGAAGCAGAAGAGAAACCAAAATAGAGGAAAATAGAGAGATGGCTGCATTCCAGAAATCGAAGAATAGATGGGGATAGGCTGACACTATCCCTAAAAATTTGGGATTCGTTCACCTACCCTTGAAAATTTGAGATTCATTCACCGACCACTAACAAGGTAATATAGTCGTCGAATCCTTCTCTTTGCAGCACTCTGTGGTGCCATATGCATTAGTTGTCTGGCCAAGCTGCAACAAAATCACAAAAAAGACTTGAGCCTAGTTCTCACAGAAAGCCTAAAAACTCGGCAACCAAAAGCCCAAGCTGTGAAAGGGCCAATTGGCCCACAAAACCAAAAATTCATGCAGTTGACACATGGCTAAAATAGAGAGGATTGTACAGTACCTCAATTGGTTTTTATATACTAGTAAGATTAGAAATTGGTTAGGGAGTTAGTCAACATTAATCGGCAGATGTATGTAGGGACAAGTCCTTTCTTTCACAAAAAATTAATTTGACCACAGTCTAATAATACACTTTTTTTATCCGGTGTTCATCAAATTAAGGTGTGCCAAATTAAAAAAATCTTTGAGTGTTATAGATATTTTGCTTAGACTTTTAAGATAAAAATGTTTAAAATTTTGAACTCATGAGAAATCATATATCCTAAGACTCAAACGAGGTGCCGTCGGTATTCATTTAGCCTTTTGTACTGTAGTGCGGTTTTGCTTCACCTAACCTACTTGGTTCATGACTTCTTGCACCAGATTAGCTCAGCTTATTCATATGGAGAAGATTGTCAAATTTTTCTGCTTCACTTTCAGTGTAATAGTGATCTTTTCCCTGGTTGGAGCTACTGATGTCTTAAATCCATCTGAGACTATGACTGATGGCAGTACCTTGATATCAGCTAGAAAAAAATTCGAGTTCGGCTTCTTCAGTCCTGCTAATTCCAAGAAAAGATATCTGGGAATATGGTACTATGGGATTAATCCTCAAACTGTTGTTTGGGTGGCAAACAGAAATAACTCTCTCAATAATTCATCAGGGGTTGTCAAAATTGTTGATGGAAATTTGACCCTTCAGAACCGTACAGGAAAAGTTGTGTGGTCTACAGATATTCAGGAGAAATCCTCTAATGGGACTGTTTTGCAGCTCTTGGACTCTGGGAATCTTGTTATTCGACATGATAACAATGAAAGGGCTGAAGGGTACATCTGGCAGAGCTTTGATCACATCACTGATAATTGGTTAGCAGGGATGAAAATAGGGAGGGATTCCAGGACCGGCCGAATTCAAAGTTTGACATCCTGGACAAGTCCCGACGATCCATCCCCAGGACAATTCACTTATGGAATCAATCGTTTGGGAACCCCACTGGAGTTTCTACTTTGGAAAGGTAATTCTCCACAGTTCCGAACTGGACCTTATAATGGCGTTGGCTTTAGTGGAACTATTGCTATACCTACCCCAGCCATCCGGCTGAAGGTCGTTGTTACCACAAATGAGGTTTACTACGAGGTTGATGACAGCAATCCAATTCTTACAAGGACTCTTGTAAGCTACTCTGGTGAAGTCCACCGTTACGTATGGAGCAGCAGCGGCCAAGAATGGTTAGCCATATATTCTATTCCCATCGACTCTTGTGATAATTATGGCCAGTGTGGTGCCAACAGCATTTGCACGATAAATGATCCATTTATTTGTAGCTGTCTGACCGGCTACACGCCTAAATCACCTAACGATTGGGAAATTCATATCCGGTCCGGTGGATGTGTTAGGAAACAACCACTAAATTGTTCACGGGGAGAAGGTTTTATTGAGGTAAAAGGCGTTAAGGTTCCGGATCAATGGCTCTATTGGAACACCACTGTAACCCTTAAGGAATGTAAGGAGGAGTGCTTGAAGAATTGTTCTTGCACTGCATATGCTAATTCAAATGTTTCAGGTAGGGGAAGTGGTTGCTTGCTATGGTATGGGGATTTGATTGATATAAGGCGATTGGCCACCCCAACTAGCCAAACTATTTACCTTCGTGCTGAAGCTCAGGACCTTGGTACCTCTGAATGCCTTGTTACTTCTCTAGTTCTGATTAACCTGTCTTTATCTTTGACATATATTTTGAGAATGTGATTTGAGCATATTGAGTTGATAACAGGCTCGAAGAAGAAAAACCGGATCATGCTGGTTGTGATACCGTGCACTATTGCTTTGGCAGTGCTACTTTTGGCATGCTGCGTCATCCTATTGAAAAAAGCACAGAAAAAAAGTGAGTTCAGAATCTCTAAATTTTCATTTTCAATGTAATGCAACAAATTTCCAGTTTAATTATAAGCTAATTTCTTCCCCATGGATGATTGAGCATATAGGGTTTGTTTGCCCTCAGTGCAGAAGACTAAGAACACTACCAAGTAACGAAAATTTCAATATTTCATCTTCAAATATGCAGGTCCTAGGCATAAGTTACTGATGATAGGGTTTTTTTTTTTCCCCCTCTTTTACTCAATTTTTTTCTAATGACACCATCTTTTTAAATTCTTTGGTTTTCTTGTTAAGACCTCATCTTCTGAGCAGTGCTGGAAGGCAATGCAGGCCTCCAAATGTCTGCTCCTTCTAACTGCACTAACAGTTTAGCAAGCATCTGGCTGGACACAGTTGTTCTGGATTTCAAATTCTGCCTTCTGCCTGATGCCAGAGGGAATTTTTAATTCCAGGGGGACATACATAGACATAAATTCCCACAGAGAAATGATAAATGGTCTTCAACATTGTTTGCAGAATAAACTATTAAAATCTGGGTTGAAGAATATGTTACAGCAATTTTATGGAGTTAAATATTTGGACATCTATCTCATTTAAGTCTCAGGAAATCTAATTTTGTATTAGGGGCTTTAAGATTAACGCATAATGAATTTCCTATGCCAGACCAATAGATGTGAGTTTTGACATTTGGAACCTTTCTTTCCTTCTGAGCGAGCGTTCATTGTACATTGGTTAAAACCAAATTGAGTTGTTAGTTTCTGCTTCAATGTTGCACATATTGCCATGTAGGGAAAAAACCACAGCCACATTCTAGGGGCATGGAAGATCTAGAATTACCCACTTTTGAGATGATCAGCATTACAAGAGCAACCAACAATTTTTCTGACTCAAACAAGATTGGAGAGGGTGGTTTTGGACCAGTTTACAAGGTATCCTCAAGTATCAGTAAAGCAATTTTTATATGCAATCTTACAGGCAGTTTATTTAGTTTAAGTTTATGCCACGATATCCTGAAAATTTTGTGCATTTAACAGGGTGAGCTACCAACAGGACAAGAAATTGCAGTGAAAAGACTCTCAGTACATTCCAATCAAGGACTAATTGAATTCAAAAATGAAGTGATCTTAATATCCAAACTTCAACATCGCAATCTGGTTAAACTTTTGGGATGCTGCATTCAAGGAGAAGAGAGGATGCTTATTTATGAGTATATGCCTAATAAAAGCTTGGACAACTATATATATGGTTTGTCATCTTCTTGCTTAATTAATTTCTATTTTAAGATCCAAGTAAATGAAGAATGTGGAAAAAAAAATTAGAACAATCTCAAGCTGTTTCTCAATATCAGAAAAACAGTTTGTTTATTTGATCAGAAGCTCTTGCAGATAGTACGAAAAGGAAGTCACTCACATGGACAAGGCGCTTTGATATAATAATTGGAATTGCTCGAGGGCTTCTTTACCTGCATCGCGATTCAAGATTGAGAATAATTCATAGGGATCTCAAAGCAAGCAATATTCTTTTAGACAGTGAGATGACCCCTAAAATTTCAGATTTTGGCATTGCTAGAGCTTTTGGTGGAGAACATGGTTTAGAGAAAACAACAAGGGTCATTGGCACTTAGTAAGGAACTGAAAATTCACTTATTTTCTTTTCTTGTTTCATATCTTTTCTTCAGCAAGTGCCTTGATTTAATTTTGCAACAACTAATTTTTATATGCAGCGGCTACATGTCTCCTGAGTACGTCATAAATGGGATATATTCAACAAAATCTGATGTGTTCAGCTTTGGAGTATTAGTCCTTGAAATTGTGAGTGGCAGAAAGAACAGAGATTTTCGCCATCCAGATCACAACCATAACTTACTTGGACATGTAAGTGGACAGGTTTGGTTTTTCATACTCAAAATTTTGTTCACTTGAAGTTCTTGTGTTCACTATTGTCCTGCAATGTCAGGCGTGGAAGCTCTGGAGTGAAGGGAATCCTTGTCAACTGATAGATGAGCTAATGGAGGAATCTTTTCCAAAATTAGAGGCAGAGAGGTGCATACAAGTTGGCCTCTTGTGTGTGCAGCGGCGCCCTGAAGACAGGCCAACCATGTCCACCGTGCTGGCCATGTTAAATAGTGAGACTTCATTATTTCCCCACCCTAAGCAGCCTGGTTTCTTTTCAGAGACGATTGCAAATGAAATAGAAGATTCAGTAGACAAGGAATGCTCTGTGACAAATAATTTGACAGTGACTTTGTTAGAGGGTAGGTAAAGAAATTTTTAAAAACTAAATTGCCTTTTCTTCCTTGTTTGAAGTTTGTGAAAATTATGAAATGCTTGTGCTTCCAGATAAAAAATGATTCGCCAATCATGACTGTAGAATTATTGTGAGCAGGAGCATAGCAGAATCAGAGAATTGAGGATCTGATTGAATTGTATATCAAGTCCTTTGCATGTTAGCTGCCAAATATATCACTAAAGATTCCTAATTAGGAATATGGATGATTGCTATGGTCCCTTAAATTATTAAATCTTCAAGATTTACTTATGTTCGTTAACTCGTTTCCATGGTTTCGTCAGTTATACTATATTGTCGTAGGATATACTAAAAACCTCATTCTTGATAATATACACTTTTAAATGGGGAAGGGAATTTAGTTGGTGGAATTCGAACGCCCAAACTTTGGAATAGAGTTGTAGAACTCTAATAACTCTACTCTCTATTCGTTCCCATTCTTGATCACAGTAACTGCAGATTATTGACACATTCAAACCATTCAAGAGGAGCAAAAAGTATCTCTCTTGTGAACTGTAACTAAACATTTAGCAAAAATGTCGTGCATGCGAGTGCTGAATCATAAATAATTGCAACGTGAAACAGCTCTTCCAAAGCAAACATTTTTTTCATATACATTTTTTTCTTTGGCAGGGTAGACTGAGGAGACAGAATCGTTCTTTATAAGATGACTAATTACCCTCGTGAAAGCCTTCCTTGAATTAGTAATGGAAGCCATTCTTGTTCTTGAATTTTATCTTCTTTACTGATCCTGTGTTAATTTATCCTCATGATCAATCCTTTTGCGCGTTCAACTTGCATTCCATGAATTTTGTGGGCCTAAAGTACCAATATGACAAGCTACTTTAAGCTGCGATCAATAGGCAGGGACACAAGTTCAATGCTAAAAATTCTTAAGACACTTGTTTTTCCTGAAAAACAGAAGGCTAGTTTTCAAAACTGACCATTAAGAAAATTCACTAAGCAAACTATGATGTGTACGGATTTTTAAAAAATAAAACTGAATGGACAAAGCTAGAATATTATCAATTCATATGAAGGGGAAAAAATTTCCTGACTGATATTGAAGAAAATGAATTTAGGAAAAAAGAACAAGAAAAATTTTTACTACTTACATCTAGAATATAAAGAATTTTCATAAATTGAGGTAAATTATTGCAATTTAACCTCTCTGATTTTTTTTTTTTTAAATTAGATCGATGAAGACCTACAGGATCCTAATTCTTTGGACGCAATTGAGGAATATTTTGTGATACGAGAAATGACTTGGATAAAAAAAAATTAAAAGGCTAATTCTTGTTTAACCAAAGTTGAATTTGATTTGATTATGTAGCTTTTTTTTTTATGTGTTTGATCTGTTAAAGGCCTTGCTTTTAACTTAAATTTATGTTGCCTTCTCTCCTTTGCATTATTATCTTTCTGTAAATCATTTGGTCACTTTTTGTTGTCACGAGGGAAAGACATTTGCATTTTAATCCAAAATTTATGTTGTTTTATGATCCTTTATACGGATATATTTAAGGATGTTTTCTTACCTTTAATTTTAGCATGATGCTACTGTGAAAGCAAATGTCAATAGCAGTATTGAGATAATTTTTAATCTTCTTTTTCTATTTTCTTTATAAATTCTATAAAAACTAGTAATAACTCACGTGCAGATGTTTTTGTAAAATGTAACATCTTTTATATATTAAATTTCTTGAAGATTTTATTATACATACAATAGTAAAGTGATTATATGCTCTCTTTTTCTTGTAATAATTGTTGTTGAAAAACATAATTTTGGGTCATAATATCAAAATGTTTGAACTATATGTAACATAGTTTGTATATCAAAATTTTGCTATAAATACAATAGTAAAGTGATTATATGCTCTCTTTTTCTTGTGATAAATGTTGTTGAAAAACACAATTTCAGGTCATAATATCAAAATGTTTGAACTATTTCTTTAAAGATCTGTAAAAAATGCATAGCTAGCACAATGACACAAACATTGATACTAAAATCTTTATTAATGCTAAAATTCAAGTAAAAATTTAAAATATACATAGTACTAATAAATAAAAATACAAAAATAGCATTAATAAATAAGAATACAAAAATACAACACCAATCATAAAACTGCCCATCTCTTTTCCTATTCAAATCATAATTTCAGAAAATGGACAACTTCAAACCCAAGGTAATTCAAATTACATACACATAGGTAGAATAACATGCAGCTTTTTATACATCCTTCTTTGTATATCAAGGTGTACAATCATATCAATATCTGAAATATAACTTGGATGTTTTGTTAAGCTTTGATTATGGGTGCCTCTATTTATGTCCTATGACTGTTGCTTAGCGTAGCATCATAATTTGAAGCCAATTAACAAACACATATACATCCATATTTGAAAATTTCTCTCAAATAGGAAATTAGAAGTAACTCATAGATTAACAGAAAAAAATACTAATAAAGCAAGAGAAAATAGACACATTTTGGCAAAACGCATATGAATTGAGAGGTTGTACTAATCTTTTTCTCTTCTTCTTTCCCTCCACCATTGTAAATACCTTTCAAACTTATTCATGGCAATTGAAATAAAGCAGAAGCAATTTTTGTAATTGGTGTTAATAAGAGATTGATATATTTGAGGGTGAAGTGAAAGGGTACTTAAATGGTATTGTATGAGGAATTGAAGTATTTTGTAAATTAATTACAAACATAATGTAAATTAAAGAATTTTATAACTCCTCCTTAATTACAACATAATCAATAGCACTCAATCAAACCGTTTATGCAAGGTCTTCTAATTCTTGAAGTCATCCATCATTTTTATCACAAATCCGAAGTTACACCATCTACCTCTATTAGAATATTTAATATATATTCAGTCGTGGGTTCTAAAATAGCTATTTATTTAGTTATATAGCGGGAATATGAAAAATATCCAATGTAATTTTAATCAAATAAATCCCCTTACCACAACTCTTTTATTTCCAATGCTCCCTTCTCCCTCTTGTACCACAATAATGTAAATTAAAGGATTTTGTAACTCTACCTCAATTAAAATACAATCAATTTCATTATAGCGCTCAATTACAATATAGTCAACTTTATTATAGCACAAAAATTTCATTTAGCACTCAATTACAATACAATCAGTTTCATTATGGCACAAAAGGACATTTTAGAAGGTCAATTTAGGCATATTTAAAAACTAACACACAAAGTGCAAAGACACTAAACTTACTAAGACTAACCATACTTTTAAAGAGAGAATAGATATATGGGACTTTAATTTGCAACTACCCATTGATTTTGTATAAGACCTTGCTTTATTCCTTTCAAAGCAAAATTTGTTATTAGAATTTCAAACAATAAGCAAATAGTCATTTTTACTCTAATACATTTTAAAAGTCCTTTAGTTTTTGTATGTATTTGTTTAAGTCTTTACTTTTGAATTTATAAAGGGTCAGTACAATGGATTTGAATACTTTAGTGCACCAATTAGATTCAGTACAATGGATTTGAATACTTTAGTGCAATAGTTAGACCTCTTAAGGGGTGTTTTAGGGGAATCAAGGAGTGGAATGGGTATCATAAGTAATGATACCCATTGTTGATGTTTGTTTAACAACTATCACTATCATTCAATGGGAATGATAGTGATTAATTGGGATGTTAATGATTCCCCCCA
This sequence comes from Mitragyna speciosa, assembly GCA_024721245.1. Classification (NCBI taxonomy): domain Eukaryota; kingdom Viridiplantae; phylum Streptophyta; class Magnoliopsida; order Gentianales; family Rubiaceae; genus Mitragyna; species Mitragyna speciosa. Next base: position 9,839 of record JAMWEH010000309.1, on the reverse strand, counting down.
AAATACCATACTATCAAACTCATTAACCGTTATAATTAAGGGCAAAAATACACCCACTAAAAAAACACATATCTTTTGAGTTACTCACCCCAATATATTATTCCTCTCTCTCTCTCTCTCTCTCTCTCTCTCTCTCTCTCTTGATTTTGAACATTTTTTATTAGTGCTTTATAAAATTTTTATATTCTATTTAATAATTTTTTTTACATTCATTTTTTTACAAAAAAGTTAAACTGAAAATCAAAGATATATAATACACTCTATTAATACAATAAAAATGATTTTTTTAGGGTTATCATTTGCATAAAACTCAAATTAGAGCATGGCTATATTTAAAATTGAAGAAATCTCTTTAGAAATTTTCTTTAAAAAGATAAAAAATAAGAAATCTAAAAAATATGTATATCATAAATAAATATTTAAAACTTTTAAAATTTACTTGAAAGTCATTTTGGTAAACTAAACAAGTATTGTTATAATGATAGCCATTCCATTATTAAACCAAACATGCTATACTCATAGTAGGGTTAATGATACCCATAGTGATAGTGATTGAGAAATTTGAAACAAACGGCCCCTTAGTTTAACTAATTAGCAGTAACTAATTAAGCCAAAATTTAAAAGCATCCACGAAATTATCATCTACGAATTCACCAAAAAAAAAATTCCTATCTCAAAAGCAGACATTCTATTAGTACATAAAAAAATGTAACATCAAAACCATCTAAAAAGAAGGCCTCTTTGAAAAAATAAAATGAGCTAAGTAATATTAACATGTAGAAAAATTAGAGACGAGTGTCTTTCAGGTTCATTCTTTTGATCTACAAGAATAATAAATCAATTAAGAATACTTACAAATATATTTTTAAATAGTTTCAATAGTCAAAACTTTTCTTCTTGTTATTAATCTTGAAAGGGATATTATTGATATTCATTTTATAGAGCAACATGCACAGTACAACTTTTATAATACTATTGAAACTTTTAGATTGACTTCTTATTAGTTGACTACTCCTCACTATGGTTTTGTCAATTTACCGCATTTGTCTTACAACACTCCAAATGTAATACCCGAAAAAAAAAGAAGAGAAAAATGGGTCATTAAATAAAAATAATAATACTACTACTTTTTATTATTAGTTAGCAACCCTTAAGATAGGGACTAAGGGTGCAAATTCTAAAACTTATAAGAATAGAATTGCAATTAGGAACAATTGGGTAGATACTAATCGCGTTGTCTACTCCCAATAAACCCTTATACGACGTTCTTTGACATCAGATAACCCAAGAGAAAGAGAACACCGTACAGGAAGGAGTAAAAAAAATCGAAGGAGATCACTACGGATTGTGAACAAAGTATCTTCAAAATTTCTTGTGATTTTAGATTTCATATGGGTAGTATTATATTTTAGGGCATGATTTCAAAGTACTTGTCATGATAATTTGATCTCATATGATGCTGTATTATTGGTGGGATTTTGATGCGTTATTGATTGAAAAAAAAAAAAATCAAATAGCAACGAACCAAGTTGGGAATTGATTGGTTCGGTGATAAAAAAAAAACCAAGAAACAAGTGAAACGAGGCCACTGTTTGTTGCGTGGCTTGAGAAATAAAAGACAAAGGAATAAAATATATGGCTAGCAAGGCTTAGGAATTACTGGAGCCAATGTTACATTGTTTTGAATGGTCAATTTGAGGCTTGCGGTCATAATGCCAAATTGGAAGAAATTGATGTTTGTTTTGAATGGTAAATTGAAGGCTACACTCATGGGGTCAATTGGTAGAATAGTAGTGTTCGCTTATGGGGGTGACCGACCGTAAAGAATGAGTATTAAATAATTTAAATGATATTTCGGTTAAGTTAAGTAATTTGGTTAGTTTATATTTTTAGTCTTATTAAATAGTTAAATAAAGATAATGGAGTTCTAATGATAATTTGGGATTTTGGGACTTTCTTAAAGTGGTTATATTGTGTATAGGTTATAGGGATTTAATTTGTCTAATATTTCAATAGGGAACGGAGGTGACGAAACTTTGAAATCTTGAAAATCCTGAAGTGTCCCTTGGTGTAAGTGATTCTTGTCCTCCATAATTTTGAAAGTTGATTTTGTACAATGATATTTTGTTTGAAATGTATATTCGTATTAAAATCGGTGCGAGCATATATTATGTGATTGTTTTACCCTATGAAAAAATTATGAGTGGCTATTTATTGAAAAGGATCATGAATGCCTGTGCTTGTATTACTATTTTGATATTTGTTATTGTGGACTCTTGGTTAAACTTTGGAAAAATTGGCGGAAGCTAGTTCTCTATTCTCTTATTGTTTGGACCCAATCCTAATGGGGATAATAGTTAGGAACTCTGTTCTGTTGTGGACCCTCCTAGCAGGATATAATAGTTAAGGCCGGATCCGATTTGCTGATTATACCCTAGTGGACCCTTGAGCCTATCCTCTGGACTATTAGCTATGATATTATTGATTTTGTTAATTTAATATTGATATGAAAATCTGTTAATGATATTGAATGCCTCTCACAAATATGTATCTATATGTATAAAATTATTTCCTTTTTGTTAACTCATATGTGTGTGTGTGTGTATGCATGTTGAGAGTATGTGAATTTTATGAAAAGAAAATATAGTATTTATAATATGCTCATCCTGGTGGGTGAGGACGTGAGCTATTTACTAAGCTTATTTATGCTCACTCCACGCTTCATGTTATTTTTGTAGATTTAACTCATAGCCCTGAGTTCAAAGAAGGAGCCAGTCAATAAGGCTAGTAGTCTGCTTTTGATATTAGTTGGTCTAGATTATTAGTGATTGAAAATTAAGGCACGTATTGCCTAAACATTATTGACTTTGTTATTGAAGTTTAAATGCCTTTTGGTATTTTTGTTTTTTTCATATTTGTGATTTAATGGTGTGCACAATTTAGTTATTGTGAAAAATTGAAGGTTTAATAAATTGGTGGTTAGTTCTTGAATTTTTGCTCTTGTATTTTGTGCCTTGCATCTTGAAATAAAATTTAAGTTGTGACGTGTTATACCGTGATCGTGGGGTGTGGCACCAAACCTCATTCTTTATAACATCAACGGCAAATTATAAACATATTTAAAAACTTCAAACGGTGCAAAATGTATCTCTCTTACACAATATAATTAATGAGTTTAAGCAAAAATGTCATGTGTATGAGTGTCTACTCATACAGTTGCAATATGAAACACCTCTTCCAAAGCAATTTTTTTTTTCTATTTTTCTTTCGTAGAATGTTCTCATTCTTAATAAGATCGCTAATTACACTCTTGGAAGCCTTTCTTGTTCTTGAATTTTACTTTCTTTAGTGATCCAGGTTTAATTAACTGGTTTGCCCAATGGCAAACTTTTGCATATTCAACTTGCATTTCATCATGAGTTTTGTGGACCCAATGATACAAGTCCTTGAGATTTTTCTTTTTCCTGAAAACATAATGCTTGTTTTAAAAACTGACCATTATGAAAATTAGCTAAGCAAACTAAGATGCGGTCAAATTAAAAAAAAAAAAAAGAATTAACAAAGCTACAATATTATTGATTCAAATGAAGATCCACAACCAAAGAGCTACTAATAATTGAGGAAGGACTCCCTCTCAGAGATGAATACCAGAGACTAATCTAGCATGTTTGAGGGAAAGAATGAAGAGGCTGTTTTACTTGTCCATAAGTGCTTGTATCACAGTTGGTGGTCATTATCTGCTTCCTGAATAAGCTTCATGACATGCATTGAGTCCTTGTCAAGTTAGACTTTTTTAACGAGTTTTGTGGACCTAAACTACAGACATCAACGGAGACTTTGACTTATGCATGGAGTCAACTGAAGTGTAGTTGTGCTACTGGGAAATGAATTTTGTAAATAATTAGACAGGCGGGTGGTTGATGGCAGATGCAAGAAATGTAACTCATTCTTTGTAATATTTGACCTTTGCTAGAGGAATAAATTTGTTCACTCTTGTTGACGCCAACCAATAAGTCTATTTGACCATCTCAACCTGATCACCGACTTGGTTCCCCAAGTTCCTCAGTTCAAGACATTGATTATTGAAATAGCCTATCCATTTCTATGGAGGTGATCACCAAATTAGCATGTTTATGTTACATTTTTGTATTGATACTCCCCCATGTTATAGCTACTGATATGTTAACTCTATCTGAGGCTATGACTGATGGCCTGACCTTGGTATCTGCCGGAAATAAATTCGAGTTTGGCTTCTTCAGTCCTGCTAGTTCCAAGAACAGATATTTGGGAATATGGTACTATGAGATTAGTCCTCAAACTGTTATCTGGGTGGGGAACAGAAATAACCCTCTTAATGATTCATCAGGGATTGTCAAGATTGTTAAAGGTGGAAACTTGATCCTTCGGGACAGTACAGGAAGGACTGTCTGGTCTACAGAGGTTCAGGATAAGTCATCAAACGGGACAGTTTTGCAGCTGTTGGACTCTGGAAATCTTATTCTGAGACAGGGTGACAATGGAAATGCAGGAAGCTATCTTTGGCAGAGTTTTGATCATTTATCGGATACATGGTTAGCAGGCATGAAAGTAGGGAGGGATTCCAAGACTGGTCTGATTCGAAATTTCACATCATGGAAGAGTCTGGATGATCCATCCCCCGGGCCATTGACTTATGGGATAAGAACCAGAGGACCTCCCCTGGAGTTTGTACTTTGGAAAGGCAAATCTATACAGTTCCGAACTGGACCCTGGAATGGTGCTGGTTTTAGTGGAATTATTGCTTTACCTAACACCTATTTCCACCTCAACCTCACTGTTGAAGCAGAAGAAGTTCACTATGAGGTTCTTGAGAGCAATTCAACTCTTACAAGGACCGTTGTGAGCTACTCAGGTGAAGTCCATCGCTATGTATGGAAGAGCAGCAGCCTAGAATGGCTAGTTTTATATACCATTCCGATTGACCCTTGTGATAATTATGGCCAATGTGGTGTCAACAGTATTTGCACGATAAGTGACGCAAGTATTTGCAGCTGTTTGAAAGGATATATGCCTAAGTCATCTCAGGATTGGGGAATTGGCATCTGGTCCAATGGATGTGTCAGGAAACATCCTTTAAATTGTTCTCGAGGAGAAGGTTTTGTGGAAGTAAAAGGCGTTAAGGTCCCCGATCAGTGGGTGTATTGGATGAACACCACTCTAAACCTCAAGGAATGTCAAGAGGAGTGCTTGAAGAATTGTTCTTGCACGGCATATGCCAATTCAAACGTTTTAGGGAGGGGGAGCGGTTGCTTGCTGTGGTATGGGGACTTGATTGATATAAGGCGATTAGCTTCCCCAAGTAACCAAAATATTTACATTCGTGTAGAAGCTGCAGATTTAGGTATCTTAAAATGCTCTATTAACTCCTTTATTTCTAAGTAATCCATCTTTTCCTTGAACATCTAATTTTTTTTATACTTTGAGTTCATAGAATTCATAACGGGCTCTAAGAAAAGAAAACAAGCCATTCTAATTGTGGTAGCTTGCTCAGTAGCTGTTTCCGTGCTAGTTTTGGCTTTCTGTATCATCCTGTTGAAGAGATCACAGAGACGAGGTAATTTCTGAAACTCAAGATTTTCACCCTTATGATTTTATTTGAATAATATCCCGGTTGTTATCTAGTTATGATTACCTTAACTAAAAAATTGACCTATTGTTTTGTTATCACAACACTGGGAACATATACAAAGTAATGAAAAAAAAAATCAGTAATTCATCTTTAAAAATGCATAAGTAGTCAATGATTACAAATTTTTAATGTGTTTTCACATTATTATTTGTGGACGACAACTGATATTAGTAAATTTTGCATTGACTAATTAAGAACTCTTATTTTGATACCCTAGAGAACAATGTAGCCCCCAAATTGCCAGATTCTTCTCCAAATGCCCTCGTAACTTAAAAACATCTGGCTAGACATAATACGTCAGGAATATGTATGATAAATTCTACTCTTCAGTTTGATGCCGTAGTTCGCGGTGCAAGTTATCTGAGGCCTGATGCCATGATCGTTGCAAGTTATCTGAGAAGAGACAAACACAAAGACATGAATATACTTATGAATAAACAACAAATGCAACTTTGGATGATCTAGTGAACAGTCTACAACAATAAATTAGAATCGACAAAGTAGAAAATATATTAAGACATCATAAAACATTCTATTTTTATGCATCTATCTCATTCAAGTCAAAGTATCTAATCTAGGATTAGGTGCTCAAAATTTCTGGATCTTCCAAAAGACCAGGCCAATATATGCCAATTTTCATGTTTGAGATATTATTTTCGTCTCTTTTGAGATTGTGTGCCAACTACATTTGTGGAAATAAATATCAATTCTGGGTTTCTTTTTAATGTTGCACTTGTTTGGTATTCAGTAATAAAACATCAGCGACCACAGCTTGATTGTGGACGCATGGAAGACCTAGAATTGCCAACTTTTGAGATGATGAGCCTTGCGGAGGCAACCAACAATTTTTCCGAGTCAAACAAGATAGGAAAAGGTGGTTTTGGACCCGTATACAAGGTATTCTCAACTATCAGCCTAGCACTTGTGACATGAAATTTTACAAGTTAGATTGTTTAGTTGGACTGTCCGCAATAGTGTCCTTAAAATTTCGTGCATTGTCCAGGGTCAGATGCCAACAGGACAAGAAATTGCAGTAAAGAGGCTCTCAGTAGATTCTCATCAAGGACTTGATTGAATTCAAAAATGAAGTTATCTTGATATCCAAACTCCAGCACCGCAATCTGGTTAAACTTTTGGGATGCTGCATTCAAGGAGAAGAGAGGATGCTCATTTATGAGTATATGCCTAGTAAAAGCTTGGACCACTACATTTATGGTTTGCAATCCTATACCCACCTGCTTAATTAGATTTCTTCTTTAAGGTCAATATAAAAGAAGAAACAAGAATGAAAAAGTATTGCACAAATCTCATGCTTTCTTTCAATATTAGAAAAACATTTTGCTTATATGCTTAGCATCTCTTGCAGATAGTTCAGGAAGGAAGTTTCTCACGTGGACAAGGCGCTTTGATATTATAATTGGAGTTGCTCGGGGGCTTCTCTACTTGCATCGAGATTCAAGATTAAGAATAATTCATAGAGACCTCAAGGCTAGTAATATTCTTCTCGACAGTGAGATGAATCCTAAAATTTCAGATTTTGGCACTGCTAGAGCTTTTGGAGGAGATCAGACTTTGGAAAAAACAACAAGGGTTATTGGCACCTAGTAAGGAAGCTAAAAGTTACCTTTATCCTTTAATAGCTTCATTTTCTCCTTCAACAAGTGCTTTATTGGCTTTCACAACAGCTAATATTGATTTGCAGCGGCTACATGTCTCCAGAGTACATCATAAATGGGCTATATTCCATAAAATCTGATGTGTTTAGCTTTGGAGTATTGGTCCTAGAAATTGTTAGTGGCCAAAGAAACAGGGATTTCTGTCATCCTGACCACAGTCTGAACCTTCTGGGACATGTAAGAGACAGGTTTGTTTTCTCAGCCTCAAAAATCTGTGAACATGAATTTCTCTTGATCATCATTGTCATACAATTTTAGGCATGGAAACTATGGACTGAAGGGAGTGCCGGGCAAGTAATGGATCAGCTAATGGAAAAACCGTTTTCCATATCTGAGATAGAAAGGTGCATACACGTTGGCCTCTTGTGCGTGCAACGGCTCCCTCAAGACAGGCCAACCATGTCCACTGTGCTGTGGATGTTAGATGGTGAGAGTACAATACTGACCCAACCTAATCAGCCTGGTTTCTACTTAAGACAGGAATGCAAATAAAACAGACTATTCATGGAATCAAGAATTTTCTATTACAAATGATATGACTACCACTGTATTAGATGCTAGGTGAAGAAATATGGTTGGAATCAAAATTCCTTTGGCCAAATTATATATTTGTTTCACTATCAATTTCTTCATCGCCAGACTCTGCAACTTGAGAGACGTTTCACTTACAATTGGTGTCAAGCTTGAAGGTTAGCTTCATCTTACCTCTTCCCGCATTCAAAGTGAATCTTCCATCTGCTATATAACATACAACACTCGCACACACCCGAATACACAAATGCATCTAACTTTGGTTTGAAGGAAACCGTTGAGTTGAGTTGATAGAAGAGCAGATGGAAGATTCATTTCGAATGTGGGAAGAGGTAAGATCCGTCCTAGTTGGGCTTTTTGCGTCTCAAGAGACGCCCTGAAGACAGGCAATTAGGCCATCTGTCAACAGATATTATGCTTGATTCTCTAATTACTTAATTGATTGGTGTATATAATTAGCCTTTATTAGTGTCTTGATTAGCTGGACATCCTATATATTGGTATTGTTTTTTTTATTAGTTATTTATTGCATTTGACCAATGTATAGGTATCTTTTTTTCCATTGTAAATTATTGAATAATACTCAAATTATATATCACTCTTGTTCTTGTTTCCCCAGTGTTATCTGTGCTAGTAATGCCAGAGACCGAGTGGTAACACTCATGGTTCACCATATAGGTGGAGTCCAAGATGATTTGCCTGATTCATGACCAGCTCATACTGTTCCGATATCGATACCATCAATGAGTTAAGCAAAAACAAAAATTGTTGTTAGTATCTATCTAATAGGTCTCTCCTTCAATTTTCGCTTCTCGTTTTCAAATTAAATTCATTAAATATCAACCAATAAATTAGGATATTTTAGACTTGTTATTATTAAAGTGAACATGTTACATATAATCTTGAATTTTGACAGTGTTAAGATATTATATTCGGATCATAATAGATATATTAAATTATGCATTTATCTTAATTTATTATTTCATTGCATTTCATAATTTTATCTTAAATTTTTCTTAATTTTCTGAACTACTATAGAACAACTTGCATATTATTCCGGACCGATATGCTGCAACCTATGTAAAACAATAGGCTCCGCGATCATCGCCAACACATCAAGGTGGAACCGTGGTAACACTACCTCGGCCAAAGCAACCTGTTTTTTGTTGTGCTGGACTGGAAGTCCCGAGGAGACAAATCTTCCTATTGGTTAACAAAAATTCACTATAAACATGTATGTATGTATGTGAGTGTAATACCAAGTCCTTTTTACTAAGGGTATTTTTGTAATTTTTGCCAAGTTTGAGTGCATGTGGATGATTAGTTATAGTTAAGGGCCTTGGTTGCAATTTTGAGAAACTTTCATCCCAATTGTTTTAGGGCTTTCTTCTTTCCCCTTTTCTTTCCATTTCATCTCCTTTATTTCTCTCTATCCAATTTCCCTCCTTCTTACTCAGTCCTAGTGTTTTCTTGAAGAGAGAAGTGAAGGTGTAGATTTACAAGGGCAATTAAGTGAGGAAGGCTTAAGAAAGGTTACCTCATCCTCAACTCAAGGTATTTCTTTTCCTTATTCTTTTTCCCTCTTAGATCTTTGACTTAGGAAGTAGGTTTTATGCTCTGAGTGCTAGTTAAGAAGATTTGATGTTGTATATCCTAATGATGATTTGTGTGTTGTGGTGAGTGAGGGTGAGATTGGAGTAAGTGTTAGATGTGTGTGTTTTATGTTTGATACTCGATGAATTTTTTGAGAAGTATGTGTTTGAATGGTTGAAATGTAATGTATATTTGGTGTCTTGTGCCTTTTGAGGTTGTTTTGGATGTTTGATAGGTGTTAGATGGAGTTGGAAGAGTTGGTTTTGGTTTCGGGGTTGTAGCAGGGTTGCAGAGTGCTTTTCTAGGTTCATTCCGCGGCCTCACCCACGCCGCGGATGAGACCGCGGCTCGTTGGGGGTAACCCTTTGGGG
>JAMWEH010001685.1:0-28837 GCA_024721245.1 Mitragyna speciosa | reverse complement strand
TGGCAGCCCAGACATTGCATTTATGACTCCTGGCAGCCCAGGATCATTTATTTCCGTTTCAAGTTGGCAGCCCAACTTTGCATTCATCAACCTTGGCAGCCCAAGGTCATGCATCCGTCCAGCAGCCTGGTCGGCATCTTTTATTTATGTTTCAAGTCTGGCAGCCCAGACATTGCATTTATGACTCCTGGCAGCCCAGGATCATTTATTTCCGTTTCAAGTTGGCAGCCCAACTTTGCATTCATCAACCTTGGCAGCCCAAGGTCATGCATCCGTCCAGCAGCCTGGTCGGCATCTTTTATTTATGTTTCAAGTCTGGCAGCCCAGACATTGCATTTATGACTCCTGGCAGCCCAGGATCATTTATTTCCGTTTCAAGTTGGCAGCCCAACTTTGCATTCATCAACCTTGGCAGCCCAAGGTCATGCATCCGTCCAGCAGCCTGGTCGGCATCTTTTATTTATGTTTCAAGTCTGGCAGCCCAGACATTGCATTTATGACTCCTGGCAGCCCAGGATCATTATTTCCGTTTCAAGTTGGCAGCCCAACTTTGCATTCATCAACCTTGGCAGCCCAAGGTCATGCATCCGTCCAGCAGCCTGGTCGGCATCTTTTATTTATGTTTCAAGTCTGGCAGCCCAGACATTGCATTTATGACTCCTGGCAGCCCAGGATCATTTATTTCCGTTTCAAGTTGGCAGCCCAACTTTGCATTCATCAACCTTGGCAGCCCAAGGTCATGCATCCGTCCAGCAGCCTGGTCGGCATCTTTTATTTATGTTTCAAGTCTGGCAGCCCAAACATTGCATTTATGACTCCTGGCAGCCCAGGATCATTTATTTACTTTCTCAAGTCTGGCAGCCCAGACATTGCATTTATGACTCCTGGCAGCCCAGGATCATTTATTTTCCGTTTCAAGTTGGCAGCCCAACTTTGCATTCATCAACCTTGACAGCCCAAGGTCATGCATCCGTCCAGCAGCCTGGTCGGCATCTTTTATTTATGTTTCAAGTCTGGCAGCCCAGACATTGCATTTATGACTCCTGGCAGCCCAGGATTCATTTATTTCCGTTTCAAGTTGGCAGCCCAACTTTGCATTCATCAACCTTGGCAGCCCAAGGTCATGCATCCGTCCAGCAGCCTGGTCGGCATCTTTTATTTATGTTTCAAGTCTGGTAGCCCAGACATTGCATTTATGACTCCTGGCAGCCCAGGATCTATTTATTTCCGTTTCAAGTTGGCAGCCCAACTTTTGCATTCATCAACCTTGGCAGCCCAAGGTCATGCATCCGTCCAGCAGCCTGGTCGGCATCTTTTATTTATGTTTCAAGTCTGGTAGCCCAGACATTGCATTTATGACTCCTGGCAGCCCAGGATCATTTATTTCCGTTTCAAGTTGGCAGCCCAACTTTGCATTCATCAACCTTGGCAGCCCAAGGTCATGCATCCGTCCAGCAGCCTGGTCGGCATCTTTTATTTATGTTTCAAGTCTGGTAGCCCAAACATTGCATTTATGACTCCTGGCAGCCCAGGATCATTTATTTACTTTCTCAAGTCTGGCAGCCCAGACATTGCATTTATGACTCCTGGCAGCCCAGGATCATTTATTTTCCGTTTCAAGTTGGCAGCCCAACTTTGCATTCATCAACCTTGACAGCCCAAGGTCATGCATCCGTCCAGCAGCCTGGTCGGCATCTTTTATTTATGTTTCAAGTCTGGCAGCCCAGACATTGCATTTATGACTCCTGGCAGCCCAGGATCATTTATTTTCCGTTTCAAGTTGGCAGCCCAACTTTGCATTCATCAACCTTGGCAGCCCAAGGTCATGCATCCGTCCAGCAGCCTGGTCGGCATCTTTTATTTATGTTTCAAGTCTGGCAGCCCAGACATTGCATTTATGACTCCTGGCAGCCCAGGATCATTTATTTCCGTTTCAAGTTGGCAGCCCAACTTTGCATTCATCAACCTTGGCAGCCCAAGGTCATGCATCCGTCCAGCAGCCTGGTCGGCATCTTTTATTTATGTTTCAAGTCTGGCAGCCCAGACATTGCATTTATGACTCCTGGCAGCCCAGGATCATTTATTTCCGTTTCAAGTTGGCAGCCCAACTTTGCATTCATCAACCTTGGCAGCCCAAGGTCATGCATCCGTCCAGCAGCCTGGTCGGCATCTTTTATTTATGTTTCAAGTCTGGCAGCCCAGACATTGCATTTATGACTCCTGGCAGCCCAGGATCATTTATTTCCGTTTCAAGTTGGCAGCCCAACTTTGCATTCATCAACCTTGGCAGCCCAAGGTCATGCATCCGTCCAGCAGCCTGGTCGGCATCTTTTATTTATGTTTCAAGTCTGGCAGCCCAGACATTGCATTTATGACTCCTGGCAGCCCAGGATCATTTATTTCCGTTCTCAAGTTGGCAGCCCAACTTTGCATTCATCAACCTTGGCAGCCCAAGGTCATGCATCCGTCCAGCAGCCTGGTCGGCATCTTTTATTTATGTTTCAAGTCTGGCAGCCCAGACCTTGCATTTATGACTCCTGGCAGCCCAGGATCATTTATTTCTTTCTCAAGTTGGCAGCCCAACTTTGCATTCATCAACCTTGGCAGCCCAAGGTCATGCATCCGTCCAGCAGCCTGGTCGGCATCTTTTATTTATGTTTCAAGTCTGGCAGCCCAGACATTGCATTTATGACTCCTGGCAGCCCAGGATCATTTATTTCGTTCTCAAGTTGGCAGCCCAACTTTGCATTCATCAACCTTGGCAGCCCAAGGTCATGCATCCGTCCAGCAGCCTGGTCGGCATCTTTTATTTATGTTTCAAGTCTGGCAGCCCAGACATTGCATTTATGACTCCTGGCAGCCCAGGATCATTTATTTCGTTCTCAAGTTGGCAGCCCAACTTTGCATTCATCAACCTTGGCAGCCCAAGGTCATGCATCCGTCCAGCAGCCTGGTCGGCATCTTTTATTTATGTTTCAAGTCTGGCAGCCCAGACATTGCATTTATGACTCCTGGCAGCCCAGGATCATTTATTTACGTTCTCAAGTTGGCAGCCCAACTTTGCATTCATCAACCTTGGCAGCCCAAGGTCATGCATCCGTCCAGCAGCCTGGTCGGCATCTTTTATTTATGTTTCAAGTCTGGCAGCCCAGACATTGCATTTATGACTCCTGGCAGCCCAGGATCATTTATTTCGTTCTCAAGTTGGCAGCCCAACTTTGCATTCATCAACCTTGGCAGCCCAAGGTCATGCATCCGTCCAGCAGCCTGGTCGGCATCTTTTATTTATGTTTCAAGTCTGGCAGCCCAGACATTGCATTTATGACTCCTGGCAGCCCAGGATCATTTATTTACTTTCTCAAGTTGGCAGCCCAACTTTGCATTCATCAACCTTGGCAGCCCAAGGTCATGCATCCGTCCAGCAGCCTGGTCGGCATCTTTTATTTATGTTTCAAGTCTGGCAGCCCAGACATTGCATTTATGACTCCTGGCAGCCCAGGATCATTTATTTACTTTCTCAAGTTGGCAGCCCAACTTTGCATTCATCAACCTTGGCAGCCCAAGGTCATGCATCCGTCCAGCAGCCTGGTCGGCATCTTTTATTTATGTTTCAAGTCTGGCAGCCCAGACATTGCATTTATGACTCCTGGCAGCCCAGGATCATTTATTTACGTTCTCAAGTTGGCAGCCCAACTTTGCATTCATCAACCTTGGCAGCCCAAGGTCATGCATCCGTCCAGCAGCCTGGTCGGCATCTTTTATTTATGTTTCCAAGTCTGGCAGCCCAGACCTTGCATTTTATGACTCCTGGCAGCCCAGGATCATTTATTTCTTTCTCAAGTTGGCAGCCCAACTTTGCATTCATCAACCTTGGCAGCCCAAGGTCATGCATCCGTCCAGCAGCCTGGTCGGCATCTTTTATTTATGTTTCAAGTCTGGCAGCCCAGACATTGCATTTATGACTCCTGGCAGCCCAGGATCATTTATTTCCTTTCTCAAGTTGGCAGCCCAACTTTGCATTCATCAACCTTGGCAGCCCAAGGTCATGCATCCGTCCAGCAGCCTGGTCGGCATCTTTTATTTATGTTTCCAAGTCTGGCAGCCCAGACATTGCATTTTATGACTCCTGGCAGCCCAGGATCATTTATTTCCTTTCTCAAGTTGGCAGCCCAAACTTTGCATTCATCAACCTTGGCAGCCCAAGGTCATGCATCCGTCCAGCAGCCTGGTCGGCATCTTTTATTTATGTTTCAAGTCTGGCAGCCCAGACATTGCATTTATGACTCCTGGCAGCCCAGGATCATTTATTTCCTTTCTCAAGTTGGCAGCCCAACTTTGCATTCATCAACCTTGGCAGCCCAAGGTCATGCATCCGTCCAGCAGCCTGGTCGGCATCTTTTATTTATGTTTCAAGTCTGGCAGCCCAGACATTGCATTTATGACTCCTGGCAGCCCAGGATCATTTATTTCCTTTCTCAAGTTGGCAGCCCAACTTTGCATTCATCAACCTTGGCAGCCCAAGGTCATGCATCCGTCCAGCAGCCTGGTCGGCATCTTTTATTTATGTTTCAAGTCTGGCAGCCCAGACATTGCATTTATGACTCCTGGCAGCCCAGGATCATTTATTTCCGTTTCAAGTTGGCAGCCCAACTTTGCATTCATCAACCTTGGCAGCCCAAGGTCATGCATCCGTCCAGCAGCCTGGTCGGCATCTTTTATTTATGTTTCAAGTCTGGCAGCCCAGACATTGCATTTATGACTCCTGGCAGCCCAGGATCATTTATTTCCTTTCTCAAGTTGGCAGCCCAACTTTGCATTCATCAACCTTGGCAGCCCAAGGTCATGCATCCGTCCAGCAGCCTGGTCGGCATCTTTTATTTATGTTTCAAGTCTGGCAGCCCAGACATTGCATTTATGACTCCTGGCAGCCCAGGATCATTTATTTACTTTCTCAAGTTGGCAGCCCAACTTTGCATTCATCAACCTTGGCAGCCCAAGGTCATGCATCCGTCCAGCAGCCTGGTCGGCATCTTTTATTTATGTTTCAAGTCTGGCAGCCCAGACATTGCATTTATGACTCCTGGCAGCCCAGGATCATTTATTTACTTTCTCAAGTTGGCAGCCCAACTTTGCATTCATCAACCTTGGCAGCCCAAGGTCATGCATCCGTCCAGCAGCCTGGTCGGCATCTTTTATTTATGTTTCAAGTCTGGCAGCCCAGACATTGCATTTATGACTCCTGGCAGCCCAGGATCATTTATTTCCTTTCTCAAGTTGGCAGCCCAACTTTGCATTCATCAACCTTGGCAGCCCAAGGTCATGCATCCGTCCAGCAGCCTGGTCGGCATCTTTTATTTATGTTTCAAGTCTGGCAGCCCAGACATTGCATTTATGACTCCTGGCAGCCCAGGATCATTTATTTACTTTCTCAAGTTGGCAGCCCAACTTTGCATTCATCAACCTTGGCAGCCCAAGGTCATGCATCCGTCCAGCAGCCTGGTCGGCATCTTTTATTTATGTTTCAAGTCTGGCAGCCCAGACATTGCATTTATGACTCCTGGCAGCCCAGGATCATTTATTTACTTTCTCAAGTTGGCAGCCCAACTTTGCATTCATCAACCTTGGCAGCCCAAGGTCATGCATCCGTCCAGCAGCCTGGTCGGCATCTTTTATTTATGTTTCGAAGTCTGGCAGCCCAGACATTGCATTTATGACTCCTGGCAGCCCAGGATCATTTATTTACTTTCTCAAGTTGGCAGCCCAACTTTGCATTCATCAACCTTGGCAGCCCAAGGTCATGCATCCGTCCAGCAGCCTGGTCGGCATCTTTTATTTATGTTTCGAGTCTGGCAGCCCAGACCTTGCATTTATGACTCCTGGCAGCCCAGGATCATTTATTTACTTTCTCAAGTTGGCAGCCCAACTTTGCATTCATCAACCTTGGCAGCCCAAGGTCATGCATCCGTCCAGCAGCCTGGTCGGCATCTTTTATTTATGTTTCAAGTCTGGCAGCCCAGACCTTGCATTTTATGACTCCTGGCAGCCCAGGATCATTATTTCCGTTTCAAGTTTGGCAGCCCAACTTTGCATTCATCAACCTTGGCAGCCCAAGGTCATGCATCCGTCCAGCAAGCCTGGTCGGCATCTTTTATTTATGTTTCAGAGTCTGGCAGCCCAGACATTGCATTTATGACTCCTGGCAGCCCAGGATCATTTATTTACTTTCTCAAGTTGGCAGCCCAACTTTGCATTCATCAACCTTGGCAGCCCAAGGTCATGCATCCGTCCAGCAAGCCTGGTCGGCATCTTTTATTTATGTTTCAAGTCTGGCAGCCCAGACATTGCATTTATGACTCCTGGCAGCCCAGGATCATTTATTTACTTTCTCAAGTTGGCAGCCCAACTTTGCATTCATCAACCTTGGCAGCCCAAGGTCATGCATCCGTCCAGCAGCCTGGTCGGCATCTTTTATTTATGTTTCAAGTCTGGCAGCCCAGACCTTGCATTTATGACTCCTGGCAGCCCAGGATCATTTATTTCCGTTTCAAGTTGGCAGCCCAAACTTTGCATTCATCAACCTTGGCAGCCCAAGGTCATGCATCCGTCCAGCAGCCTGGTCGGCATCTTTTATTTATGTTTCAAGTCTGGCAGCCCAGACATTGCATTTATGACTCCTGGCAGCCCAGGATCATTTATTTACTTTCTCAAGTTGGCAGCCCAACTTTGCATTCATCAACCTTGGCAGCCCAAGGTCATGCATCCGTCCAGCAGCCTGGTCGGCATCTTTTATTTATGTTTCAAGTCTGGCAGCCCAGACATTGCATTTATGACTCCTGGCAGCCCAGGATCATTTATTTACTTTCTCAAGTTGGCAGCCCAACTTTGCATTCATCAACCTTGGCAGCCCAAGGTCATGCATCCGTCCAGCAGCCTGGTCGGCATCTTTTATTTATGTTTCAAGTCTGGCAGCCCAGACATTGCATTTATGACTCCTGGCAGCCCAGGATCATTTATTTACTTTCTCAAGTTGGCAGCCCAACTTTGCATTCATCAACCTTGGCAGCCCAAGGTCATGCATCCGTCCAGCAGCCTGGTCGGCATCTTTTATTTATGTTTCGAGTCTGGCAGCCCAGACATTGCATTTATGACTCCTGGCAGCCCAGGATCATTTATTTACTTTCTCAAGTTGGCAGCCCAACTTTGCATTCATCAACCTTGGCAGCCCAAGGTCATGCATCCGTCCAGCAGCCTGGTCGGCATCTTTTATTTATGTTTCGAGTCTGGCAGCCCAGACATTGCATTTATGACTCCTGGCAGCCCAGGATCATTTATTTACTTTCTCAAGTTGGCAGCCCAACTTTGCATTCATCAACCTTGGCAGCCCAAGGTCATGCATCCGTCCAGCAGCCTGGTCGGCATCTTTTATTTATGTTTCGAAGTCTGGCAGCCCAGACATTGCATTTATGACTCCTGGCAGCCCAGGATCATTTATTTACTTTCTCAAGTTGGCAGCCCAACTTTGCATTCATCAACCTTGGCAGCCCAAGGTCATGCATCCGTCCAGCAGCCTGGTCGGCATCTTTTATTTATGTTTCAAGTCTGGCAGCCCAGACCTTGCATTTGATGACTCCTGGCAGCCCAGGATCATTATTTCCGTTTCAAGTTTGGCAGCCCAACTTTGCATTCATCAACCTTGGCAGCCCAAGGTCATGCATCCGTCCAGCAGCCTGGTCGGCATCTTTTATTTATGTTTCAAGTCTGGCAGCCCAGACATTGCATTTATGACTCCTGGCAGCCCAGGATCATTTATTTACTTTCTCAAGTTGGCAGCCCAACTTTGCATTCATCAACCTTGGCAGCCCAAGGTCATGCATCCGTCCAGCAACCTGGTCGGCATCTTTTATTTATGTTTCGAGTCTGGCAGCCCAAACATTGCATTTATGACTCCTGGCAGCCCAGGATCATTTATTTACTTTCTCAAGTTGGCAGCCCAACTTTGCATTCATCAACCTTGGCAGCCCAAGGTCATGCATCCGTCCAGCAAGCCTGGTCGGCATCTTTTATTTATGTTTCGAGTCTGGCAGCCCAGACATTGCATTTATGACTCCTGGCAGCCCAGGATCATTTATTTACTTTCTCAAGTTGGCAGCCCAACTTTGCATTCATCAACCTTGGCAGCCCAAGGTCATGCATCCGTCCAGCAACCTGGTCGGCATCTTTTATTTATGTTTCGAGTCTGGCAGCCCAGACATTGCATTTATGACTCCTGGCAGCCCAGGATCATTTATTTACTTTCTCAAGTTGGCAGCCCAACTTTGCATTCATCAACCTTGGCAGCCCAAGGTCATGCATCCGTCCAGCAACCTGGTCGGCATCTTTTATTTATGTTTCGAGTCTGGCAGCCCAGACATTGCATTTATGACTCCTGGCAGCCCAGGATCATTTATTTACTTTCTCAAGTTGGCAGCCCAACTTTGCATTCATCAACCTTGGCAGCCCAAGGTCATGCATCCGTCCAGCAGCCTGGTCGGCATCTTTTATTTATGTTTCAAGTCTGGCAGCCCAGACCTTGCATTTGATGACTCCTGGCAGCCCAGGATCATTATTTCCGTTTCAAGTTTGGCAGCCCAAACTTTGCATTCATCAACCTTGGCAGCCCAAGGTCATGCATCCGTCCAGCAACCTGGTCGGCATCTTTTATTTATGTTTCGAGTCTGGCAGCCCAGACATTGCATTTATGATTCCTGGCAGCCCAGGATCATTTATTTACTTTCTCAAGTTGGCAGCCCAACTTTGCATTCATCAACCTTGGCAACCCAAGGTCATGCATCCGTCCAGCAGCCTGGTCGGCATCTGTTTACATTTCAAGTCTGATAGTCCAAACATGGCATCTAACTCATCAATGTTTATTTTGTCCAGCAGCCTGGACTCTTTTCTTATCTATTAGTTTAGGCATTTTATTACGTCTTGCAGTCTTTATGTTATCCTTATCCAGCAGTTCGAACATAGCGTTTTCTTCTCCATTTGTAAAAAAAAAAAAAAAAAAAAAAAAAAAAAGGAGAGAGATTTTGAATGCTTGTGTTACCAATTGCAATCATGTTATCATTCCCATCAACAGTTTACCTGCATTCGAACTATGTTTTGACCTGATTCCCTCATGTGGGATACGTAGGCAGCTCCTAGGGAGCCTGGTAATTCTTTTTGCATTTCTTACGTTTATTTTTATGGGAATCAAGGTATTCGCATTTCATTCATAGGTGAGTCAAAATTTGGTTTCGTCTACGTCTTTGTCTGGAACCTCTTTGAGCTTCCGACAAAGAGGGGCAAGCTGTAGACACCAAATTTTGACACACATTTTATAAAATATGCGTATTACTTTATTTAGGGGTTATTATGATTTTTAGGGGCTAATTATAATTTTTGTGTATATTACGTCTAATTTGTCGTGCCAAGGGCAAAATGGTAATTTCACCATATAAATATTAGTTTATTTTATTTTATTTCTTAAATACATTGATTTTACTATTTTTATCATTATTTATAATTTTAATGATTTTTAGGAGTCATTTGTTATTTATTTAAAAATATGCTATTTTTAATTCAACGGCACGTTTTTCAATGCACTTTCTTATTTAAAATTTTTTCTTTATGAGAATTATGTGTGTGTGCATTTTATAAATTTTATGTAAGGAAAATTTTCATAATTAATTAATTAATTAATTAATTTTAAAGACCATTGGTTGTTTATTTTAAATTGTATTTTTTCTAACCTAGAATTAACTTTTTTACACTGAATTTTTCTTTTTCCTTCTTATAATATTGTATTTTAGTTTTAAAAGTGTTCAAGTAGTTTTTATTTTTATATTAGGTTATTTCATTTTATGTTATTTTTACTTTTTCATTTATCTTTGTTTTCTTCATTTTCTTCATTTTCTTCTTTTTCAAAAAAAAAAAAAAAAAAGGGGCAGACAGAATGCTTCTGCAAACTCCATACCCCAAACCATGCCTCCTCATCATCACTTTCCAACCCCCCTGCAATTCAGCAGATTTTGAGGGATTTGGAAGGAATTTTTGTTCATTTTTTTCCTCACAATTCCCTCCTCTCTCTTCCCTCTCTGCAGAAACACACACAACCTCACTCCCTCTACATACAACACACACGATTCACTCAAATCACCTGCACAAGCACAAAAACACACACACAAATACATTGACCACATCCTGCAACATCCAATTCACCCTCACACACAGAACACCTGCACTCTCCCTCTCCTTCACTCTCTTCTCTCTCGGCCAAACCCACTTGCACACACCCCCTACACTCACTCTCGGCTCCCTCACCAAAACCAGACCTGCACTTCACACACATAGCACACACAATTCATTGCAATACACACGCCAGTTCACACACAAACACACACCAGTTCACACGCACAAACACACACAACACAAAAACACACAACACGCAGAAACACTCACCTCTCACTCCCTCTGCTCATCATAACCACTCAGTTTCACCTTACACAAACCAGCACACACGTTCACTCCTTCCCTCCCATTCTTCTCTCTCGGCCAAACTCACCAGTCACAGCACCTGCAAATCACACATCAAATTCACACACAAACACAAGGCCAAAACACACGGATCACACCACAAGGCACAAACACACCTGCACATCACACACACACCAATTCAATTCACACACACACGCACACTTCACTTGCAAGCACACAGGCACGCACGTTTCACCAGCCAATTCATGCAATACACCTGCAAAAAAAACATATATATATAAAAAAAAAAAAAATTTATACAACAAACAATAACAACAACAACGGTCAGCAACAATTGGCGCCACCCATTTCGCCACCTCCACCAACCGGAGCACCACCAGCCCGCCGCGCACCACCACCGACGCCAGACCACTTTCTCTGCTCGGTCCAGGTAAAAAAAAAAAAAAAAATTCCAATCTCTCTTTCACTTTGTACGGTTGATAAATGTAGTTTAGCAAATAATTTAGGGATTTTCTTTTTCTTTCGGACCAAGAGAGATAGAGAGGGAGGGAAACCGAGAGAAGAGAGAGATAGAGAGGGACCGAGAGAAATAAAGAGAAATAGAGAGGGACGGAGCCGGAAATAGAGACCGGCCGAGAGAGTGATAATCCGGACGGAGAGAGAGAGCCGGACGGCCGGAAGAGAGAATCGGGGGGAAGAAGGGCCAGGTGGAGGAGCAGAGGTGAGTCGGGAGAGAAAGGGAAGAAAAACAAAGGGGAAATCTGAGAAAAAGGAAACGGAACAGGGAAGAAGCAGGAAGAAAAAGAAGAGAAGAGAAAAAGAAAAGAGGGAAAAGAAAGAAAAGAGAGAAAAGAAAAAGAGAGAAAAGAAAAAAGAGAGAGAAAAAGGAAAGAAAAAAATAAAAAAAGGAAATCTGAAAAAAAAAAAAAAAAAACGAAATCAGCCGAAAAAAAAAAAAAAAATGTGTTTTGGTGAAACTACGTCGTTTTGACGTAGTTTCACTCAAAACTACGTCGTTTTGGTTAGTTAGTTTTTTTTATTTATTTTTAATTAATAATAGGTATTTATTTTATAGTCCTTATATTTTCAGTAATGCTACTGTGGCCCTGAAAATGTTTGATTTGTGCATTTAAATTTCTGTTTATTGTAGATTGACCCCCATAATTTAATTTTCTTTGCAATTAGGTCCCGATTAATTGCATTTAGGTCCCTCAACTTTTAGATAATTATAATTTTGCCCCCCTACGTTTTTAATTTTTCATTTTGACCCCTATATTTTTCGGTAATTACATTCTGACCCCTAGATTTTGCTGGAATTGCATTTTTACCCTCTGATATTTATGAAAATTGCAATTTTGCCTCCCAAACTTTCTTTTATTATATTTTAGGCTTTAAATGTTACTGAAAATTGCATTTTGGCCCTTATACATTGCTGGAAATTCCATTTTTGTCATAAAATGTTGCTGGAATTCTATTATGGTCTTTGAATATGGCTGGAATTTGCAATTTGGTCCATCATGTTGCTGGAATTTTGCGTTTTTGCCCCTAAACCTTGCTGGAATATCATTTTGCCATTATATTTTTGCTGGAATTACTTTATCGTCCTCCAATGTTGCTGGAATTTATATTTTTGCTCTCCAAATAGCTAAAACTTGAAATTTTGCCTTTAAATGTTTGCTGAAAATTGTGTGTTATTTAATAAGCTTGCTGAAATTGTGTTCTTGGCTTTAAATATTGCTGGAATTTTTTATTTTTGGGCATTATACTTGTTGAAAATTACATTTTAGCTTTTAAATTTGTTGTAAACTATGTCATTATCTTAATTAGGGTTTGAAATTATAATTTTACCTTTTTGTTCCTCATAAATTACATTTTTCACTTTAGAATATTGCTTAAATTTTCACTTTTAATCCAAATCTTATAATATTTTATTTTTGTAAAAAAAAAAAAAGTATTAATTAAAATTAGTTAAGTCCTCAAAGCTTTAAATTATTTCTTTTTACATTTCCTTTATTTATTTTTATCAAACTTATAATTAATGTTCTAGAATGGGGTCTTGTTAGTCTAATTAATGTTCAAATTAGTCTCTCTATTTCCCTTTTAGTTATTTTAATAATTCTTATTTGAGGTGTTAAAATTTCAATGTATGTACTATTGTATTTTATCCTCTATTATTATTATTAGTATTATTATTAGTTTTATTTTATTTTATCTTTGTTGTTTTGCTTTATTTATTTATTTATTTACTAATTTATTTTTACTTAAACAATTTTCATTTTTCTCCTAAATGATTAATTATTGTTATCATTATTTTTCTTTCTCTTATTTTGTTTATTATTGCTATAATTGTTTGAATTATCATAGCATGTTCATAGTGATCGGTAGAAAATTATTCAATTAGTGATTGATTTATTAAATAGTGATAATTTTGACATGTTTGTTCATTTTAGTAGCCATTTATACCGGGTTTACGAATGAGAGGTACCTCGATTACCCTTCCAATATTTCTTTTTATGTGCTCCTACGTGCTCCTATGTGTTTTTTCTACGTGTTTTTGTGCTTATAATTTTTATCCATGTGAGAGTTTTTATTTATTTATGTCATATTATTTATTCGAATTTAATTTTTGATTATTCAAAGAAATGTAATAGATAGGTAATATTCTATTTAGCAAAATTTTGTATTTAGATAGAAAATGTAATAGATAGGCTAGATAGGTTACCTTTTTATTTTTAGATTGTAATTAGGCTTTTTCGGTGTAATAGTTAGGGCTTTTTGTGTGCTATGTGTGTTATGTGCTTGTGTGTTTTATTCGCTTTCCTTAGGAACTTGCATCTAGAATACCATGCTTATGTGCTATGTGCTCCTACTTTGCTATTACTTGCTTTTATGTGATTTATTGCTTTAATACATGCTTTATTTATTTACTTGCTTTAATTATATATGTGTATCGTCGCCACACTAGTCCAACGCTAGTTGTGGTTAATTCCGTTTTCTTCGCTAGTCCAACGCTAGCGGAGAATTTTTAGAAAATAGGCTAGTCCAATGCTAGGCCTTTAGATCATTTTAGTATTAGGATCATTTCTCGCGTGTTCATGATATTTCACACACATTTTTATCTTTTAGGCCTTTTTCATTTTTGTATAATTTTTATATACTTTATCATTTATTATCTATTTTTAACATCTACCTAGTGCATAACATTTAGATTCCACTACACATAGACTTTTAGGTCATTTGTGTGATTTGACTAGAAATAGTCAATCTACTCACGTGGGAAGCGATGGCGTACATGTCGTTCCCCCCTCCGTGAGTAGAAACAGTTAGTCACGAGTTTATTAGTCCCCCGTACCCGTTATGTTGCATTCCTACTCTCTTTGATCATTTATTATCTATACTACTATTTTCCTTTCCTTTTGCATTTCATTTTGCATCTACACTCGTGACTCCATCGGGGTCTAGATTCGGGTTTCGCAATTAATGCGATAATCCCGACCAAACCTCAATGGAATATTTCGTCCCTTATCGATATCCATTTTTTAGGATTAGATTTGCATTCATATAGTTGCATCCAAATGTGATAAAATCTTAGGGTTATATTAGGAAAATTTAGACTAAACCTCGCAACTAGTTTCGGCTAGGTTGAAAGGGTGCCTTAGGCACGAGCCTTTGCCTTCCCTTTCTTCAACTGTGACTCCCGAACCTTTTTCTCTTGTTTTCAAAGACCTGGAGTCGTCTAAAAGGGTTTTTCTTGTTTTTCCTACATTTTGCCAAAATCATTTCTTTAAATGAATCATTCTTAATTTTCTTACCTTTTATAAAATATTTTCGGGTGACTTGGTACACCCAAAACTCAATACCAAGTGGCGACTCCTTTTTCACTAAAAAACCCTTTTTAGACTCTATTTTCGGGCCCAAAAATCGTCGCATTTCAAAAGTCCCATTTTAGGCCCTTTTTCTTTTATTTTTTAAAGTAAAGCATTTGTTTTGTCACATTTTTATCGAATCATCTTTTACAAAGCATTTTCAAAAAATTAGTTTTTACAAAAAAATTTACACGTTTTTTTAATAACCACAACATTACATTTAATACTTCCTTTCCTTTTCCCTTTTCCCGACATCTTCTTTACACTTTCTATTTATTTTCGAAAAATGGGGCGCGACAGGTATTTTCGTTACCTTTTAATTGCTTCTTTATGTGCTTCAACATGCTCCAATGTGATTTTATGCATTATTTTTATTATTATTTGTTTATTTCCTATTTTATATACTTGTTACATATTTAATTAGTTAATTTGTTTAATTTGGAATTTTTATTATTTTGAAAAAGTATAATATTTTGTATTTAGCTAGTCAATGTAATAGTTAGGTTATTTTTATCATATTTTAGCAAGAATTGTGTAATTAGATAGAAAATGTAATAGATAGGGCATTTTAAATTTTTCCCCCCTTAAATTGTAAATCAAGCCCCCCGGTGTAATAGTTAAGATTTATTTGCTTTTGCATGCTTATGCGTTTATTTCTTTTACCGCTTTCCTTAGGATTTTTGCATCTAGAATATTATGCTTATGTGTTATGTGCTCCTATTTATCTTATATGTTTTTATATGTTTAAATTGCTTTTAATTCATGCTTTAATGTTTAAATTCATGATTTATGGTATTCCGTCACCACACTAGTCCAACGCTAGTTGTGGCCTCATTCTTTTCCCGCTAGTCCAACGCTAGTGGAATTTTTAGAACGGGCTAGTCCAACGCTAGACCGTTAGGGCATTTTAGTGTTAGGTGCATTCGTGTGCATTTCTCATTTCACACACTTGTAGTTTTTCTTTCGATTTGGCATGATTTTATTATTACTATTTATTACCATTATTATTATTATTATTTTTGACACGTTTTTTTTAAATACATGACATTTAGGTTGCATCTCACTTAGAAATTAGGACATTTGTGTGATTCGACTAGAAATAGTCGTCTACTCACATGGGAAGCGGTGGCGTATATGCCGTTCCCCCCTCCGTGAGTAGAAACATCCAGTCACGAGATATTAGTCCCCCGTACCCGTCATGTTGCATACCCCTTTTTCTTTCTTCACTTAATATATTATTATTATTTTCTTTTCTTTTTTTGCATTTCATTTTGCATAGACTCGTGACTCCCTCGAGGTCTCGACTCGGATTTCGCAATTAATGCGATAATTCTGACCAAGCCTTGACGGGACATTCTGATAAGTGCTAAAGTGAACTAGTTTTTTTAGGTTAGGTTTTTAGGGTTTTCCATGAGTTTTTCTCTATTTCTTAGCTATTTCTTCTCTTTTATGATTTTAATGCCAAATTGTATAAATGTATGATTTAAAAGTGTTTTTACACCATTTTGTAGGGTTTTGATAGCTTCAACTCGATTTCAATTGATTGGAGTGCAATGAAGAAATAGGCGAAGAAGAATTGGAATGGAAACAGTTTGGCAGCTTGGACATATTTCAGTGTTTTGATCATATCTAGAGCTAGAGACATTGGATTGAGATGAATCTTGAAGTATTTTGAAGCTAAGACAATTTTCTACAATTCATACGAAGACATCAAAGTCCAGTTCTCACGTTTCAATGGTCAAAATCCCAAGTTACTGAAGCACATTTGCACTGCAAGGCTGTTCCGACCAGTTCTTAGTATTTTGAGTACATCTCTGGCCACAGACCTCTAAATGACGTGATTTTTGATGTTTTGGAAAGCTATATCATGGGGCTACAACTTTTGTGTTTTAAGGAAAAGCTAATTCGGCTGTCTTAGAGGTCAAATATGACGTAGACAAACCGCGTGACAACCCACGCGCGATTTGTGCTGCGGTTTCCATTCAGAAATTAAGTGAACAAACCGCGCGACAACCCGCACGCGGTTTATGCCGCGGTTTCTTCACAGAATCTGCAGCGTATTTAGCAGCTGAACTGGCCATTTGACGAAAAAGGAGAACCCTAACTCGAGAAAAAACACACACACGCCGCACACACCTCAGAAACACACATTTTGCACATCTAGAGTGATTTAGGGAGGAGAAAGCAAGAGTAGAGGGACAACTCAAGGGCTTCAATGGTGAAAGCAAGAAGATTTTATCAAGATTCAAGGGAGGATTCAAGAAGGCTGCATGAAAATGAGCTTTCTCTTTCTTTCTTGTCTTTTGTTAATTTTATTCTTGTAATTATGAATTGAGTTGTTTATGATTTAGATGGGATGAACCCTAGATTCTTATGTTTATGATTTTATTCTTGGTTTAATGAAAGACCCATTTTGTTCTTAGATTTATTCATGAGTTTATCTGTGTTTTGGATTGGGATTTGCATGCATCCTTCAATTCAAGTGTTGATTTTGTATGGGTATATCGAGAGATTGCACATATGATTAGATCATTTCATGAATAGAGAGAACTTGAATGAATTGCTAGAGATAGGATTACATGAGTTCTTCCTAAGTTGAGTTTTAGGATTAAAGCTCAACCACAAATGGAGTCCATTGATTAGAAATTGCATCTTTTAGGGGTTTTAATTGAGAAGAGATTCCAATTAATCAACCGAGAAGGTAGGAATTGTTTCACTTGAGAAAGGATATAATTCACATAAGGGACTCTAGGGTCTAAGAAATTGGGTTAATCATTAATCAAGTTAGAGTCTTGGCATGTTGGTTTAGGGGAATTCTTCATCTAAATTCACCTCTACTTTTGTCCATTCTCTCTACTGAATTCTATATTGTCATTTAGTTAGATAATTAGTTTTAGCTAATTTGTATTTTCAGTTAATTCGTCATTTACTTTGTGAGGTTAGATAATAGAAAGAAGGTTAATACTAGTACTCACATAGTCCCTGTGGGATACGACACTCGATACTCCTGTACACTATACTACTAGAAACGATAGGTGCACTTGCCTAAGTATCCGTAGTGTAGTGAAACAGATATCACATTCCGACCCTCCTGATACCTACATTTAGACTTAGGATTTGCATTCATTTAGATACATTCAAACGCGATAGAATTTAGGGTTAATTTAGGAAATTTTGATTAAACCTCGCAACTAGCCTCGGCTAGGTTGAAAGGGTGCCTTAAGCGCAAGCCTTTGCCTTCCCTTTCTTCAAATGTGACTCCCGGACCTTTTTCTCTCATTTTTTCGTAGACCAGAGTCGAAAAAGGGTTTTAAAATATTTTTTCTAAAATTTTATTTTTATTTTTATTTTTATTAAACGATTTTTCGGGTGACTTGGTACACCCTAACTCAGTATCAAGTGGTGACTCCATTTTTTTTTAAATAAAACCCTTTTTCAAAAGTTATTTGGCCAAATCTGTCGCACGTTTAGTCCCGGCCTTGTTTTCTTTTTAAATACCATTTTTATAAAAAACACATTTTTGAACTAAAAACTAGATTTTATCACACATGCACAGTTTTTTCCAAAAAGCGCTTTCTTTTCAAAAGGGGTCTCGGACCGGACCGTCTTTTTAAGACGCGACAGTCAACGACCCCACTAGCACCAGTATACCCTCTTTCCATTTTTCCTTTTACGATTTTTTAGGGCGTGACACTAGATTTGCATCCATATAGTTACATCCAAATGTGATAGAATTTAGGATTACATTAGCAAAATTTGGACTAAACCTCGCAACTAGTTTCAGCTAGGTTGAAAGGGTGCCTTAGGTGCGAGCCTTTTGTAGACACCAAATTTTGACACACCATTTATTTTCAAACACCGAGGGGCATGTTTGCATTTTTTAGGACAAATTTTAAATTTTTAATAATCTCAGGGGGCAAAATAGTAATTTTATCTGTAACTATTTTTCTAACAATTTTTGGGGGATTTAAATTCATATTTTTTACTTTTATATGAATTTATTAATTTCTTATGATTTTTCTAGATTTAATTAGTATTTTTTATATTTTTACCAGCATAAGGGCAAAATGGTAATTTCGTCTCGCGAATACCATTTTAGCTCATTTTAAGTTCCAAATTCATTTTTCAAATTCTTGAGGCATGTTTCTGAATTTTCTTGATTTTTTTCATAGACGATTACTATTTTTTCTGCAAATTTTCATTGCCCAAGGACAAAATCGTCATTTTACAAATTAAATTCATTTTTGTCAAATTTTGAGTGGAAAAGGCATTTTCTAGTGTTTTAAGATTATTTGTAATTTTTGATAATTTTTTTAGAACAATAACTATTTTTCTGTGAATTTTCATTGTCCGAGGGCAAAATCGTCATTTTACAAATTAAATTCATTTTTCACAAATTTTGAGTCAAAAATGCATTTTTTGGTGTTTTAAACTTATTTGTAATTTTTGATAATTTCCTGAGGTTAATAGCTATTTTTTTTGTGTATTTTCGTTGTCCAGGGACAAAATTGTCATTTTACCCCCCGAGCGCGTTTATATCAGTTTTGAGCTCTAATTTTTATTTTGAAATCTATTGTGAATTCTTTTTTGAAAATTTAGAGATTTTTGTCAGGTTCTTTGTATTAATTTTTAATTTCAGGGTTAAAAAATATTTTTTTCAATAAAATTAGTATTTTTTAATACCGGTGGCATTTCCGTTATTTTACAGCATTCTTGGCCAACAAGACAAATGAGCTATAAATACCCCCTTTGTATCATCAGAAAAAAGGAGGAAAAATGGGAAAACCCTAAAAACACTTTTGTTCTGATGATTTTTTAGATTGAAACACACAATAAACACACCTAAAAAAAAAAACACACTAGACGTCATCTCCATTTTCATATACTGTTCATCAATATCTGCCGTGAAGTTACTGTTCATCGTCTACAATTCAAGAATATACTGTTCATCATCACGTTAATCTTCAGGCTAAAAAGGTGAGTTCTTCCTTTTATTTTGATTCAATTTTTTCTGTTTCTCTAAGTAAATATGATCATGTTTTCTTTTATTGCTTAAAATTAGTTAGGTTTTGTGTGAATTTTGTTTTCAATCCGTTTGTTTTTTATGTTGTTTCTTCCTCTACGTTCTGGGTTTTGGCTTTTGTTTTTCTGGTCTTCCTCTCCCACCGCCTCACTACCATCTCTCCTCCCTCTTCCACCCTCTCACCACCGTCTCCCTCTTCCTCTTTCAATCACCCAGAAACTATCACCCTCTTCCCTGTCTTTAATCTCCTCCACCCCTTGATCCCTCGGACAACCACCAAAACCATCGTAATTCCTTCTCCCGACCATTATCTTCAACCATAAGACCCAAAGCCCTTGCCTTCAATTACCACAAAAAAAAAAATCTCAAATCACAGCCCAAATACAATACCCATTCACCACCACTGAAGCCACTTCCCCTGCCTTCTCAAATTCAACAGCTAATTCCCTAATAATCAAGAACTAACACCCACAATCTGCAAGGAAAGCAAGAGACAGACACAACAATACCACCAATTCCTCTCACCCTCACCGTGATTACCCAAAGTTTCCATCCAAACAACCATCATAACAACCTAACATCATTCCATTGCCATCCTCTCCTCCTCCGCCAAACAGCCCTCAACCTGCAATTGCAAACACAAAATAACCCAAACTCAACATCCCACAAGTCCCAAACAACCATTCCCCTGTCAGCCAAGCTCCAAAAGCCCCAAATCACCACAGCCCTGCACAACCATCAGCCCCACGGACATCTCCAATTAGCACCTCCTCCATAAAGCCCTTCACCTGCACGAGAAAAAACCTGCAAACAAATAGCCTCCATCGCCTAAATCTCACTGCACAGTCCCTCAAAACCACCAATAACATCTCCCCTGCAATCAATATCAGCAACCCAAATAAACTCACATTCAATCCCCTACCATTGGAACACACACGGCCACACACATACAAGCACAATCAGTTGCACAGACAAGCAAAATCACACACACACATTCAATCACACACATCACATGGGCATTTCCATCATCACCACCATAATACCCTCTGTTTCAAAGAGTACAGAAGGGCGAAATCTGAAAATTGAGAGAAACAAAAGGGAAAGAAATTCCAACAAGATTAGAACAGGGACCGGAGAGAGTGAGGCAAAGAGAATGAGTAGAAAGGAAGAGAAAGGGAATAGGAGGAGGAGAAGAAGATAAACAAAGGTGATGCTAGAAATCGAGAGAGAAAGAAGCAAGATGACAAAATCAGACCGAGAGAGAAAAGGAAAGATAGGAAGCAAATCTGAGGGAGAGATAGCAGAAAGAAGAAGAAATCAGATGCGAGAGAGAAGAGAGAATCCACGGAGAAAAGAGGGAATTTCAGTAAAGAGAATAGAGAATAGAGATAGAGAAGGAGAGTGAGATTAGGTAAAAGGGCGAGCAGATCAGATGGAGAGAAGAGAGAAGATGCTAGAGGAGAGTGAGAGAGAAAATCTGAAGCAGAACGACTGAGAAGAAAAGGAGAGAAATTGTAGAGAGGAAAAAGAGAGAAAGCGAGAGAGGGAGAGGGGAGATCAGGAGAGAAAGAACGAAGAAGAGAAATGGAGAAATCAGAAACTGAAGAGAGAACCAGAGCAAAGAAGCAGAAGGAATAACTAGAAGAAAGAGTTAAAAAAAAAAAACAGAGAGAAACCGGGAAAGAGTATTGGGGAATTTTGGGTAGTGGGTTTTAGGTTTTGTTTGTTCTGTTTTATGTCTCATTTGGTTAACAATTTTAGGGAATTAGTTTTAGTTTTCTTTATCTTATTTAGCCTCTTTTAATTGTTCTTAATTTGTTTTAATTTAGTCAAATATAATTTTTGATTAACTTTAGTCAACTAAGTTAATTTAGTTAATTAATTCAGGTTTTAGACTTCTAATTTGAACTTGATATTTTCGTTTGGTGTTTTATTATAAAATAATATTTATGCTTTAGTCTTTGTTTTTTCTTAATTGTTATTTAAATGCCCAAAAGACTTTTGTTTTCTACCATTAAGTCCATGGTAATCTTATATCGACCCTTTTAGGTTTAGTTTGTTTTCGAGTGAGTCTTACTTGATTGTAATTTTGTCTTATACTTGCTAGAATTTAATGTTTTGCCCCAATCTTGTTAAAATTTATGGTTTTGTCCACCCGATTTACTTTAATTTTGCATTGCTACCCCATTAGATTTATTTGTTTTATTTTACCCTTCAAGTCTTATAGAATTTTATTCTTAGTCCCCTTAGTTGTTAGAATTTACTATTTGCCCCCCAAATTTTACTTTAATTTCAATTAAGTCCTTCAATTTGCAATTTATCTTACATTCACATGCTTTACTATTTTTGCCCAATTTGATTTAATTTGCATTTTTGCCTCTCTATATTTGCGTAAACTTTTAGTTATGCCCCTCGATTAGTTTAAATTTCCAACTTTACCCTTTGACTCCTAGGTTTGTTTGAGTTTGTTTTAATCCCTTAGTCTAATAGTATTTGCATTTTACGTTCAATTTGTTAAGAATTTTTATATTTTTGCAATTTATTTTATTAAATAAGTGGTACCTTAACATGTGTATTCATTTTTAAGCTTTGTACCGGGTCTTCGAGAGGTATCCCTATTTCTTATTAATTTCCTCTTTATGTGCTCCAATATGCTCCAATGTGATTTTTTTATTATTTTTATTGTTATTTGTTTATTTCTTATTTTATATACTTGTTGCGTATTTATGTAGTTAATTGATTTAATTTTGAATTTTTATTATTATTATTTTGAAAAATACAATATTTTTGTATTTAGCTAGTCAATGTAATAGTTAGTTTATTTTTCTCGTATTTTATTAAGGATTGTGTAATTAGATAGAAAAATGTAATAGATAGGGCATTTTAAATTTTTTTTCCCCTTAAATTGTAAATCAAGTCCCCCAGTGTAATAGTTAGGATTTATTTGCTTTTGCGTGTTTACGTGTTTATTTCTTTTACCGCTTTTCTTAGGATTTTTGCATCTAGAATATTATGCTTATGTGTTATGTGCTCCTATGTGATCTTATATGTTTTTATATGTTTAAATTGCTTTTAATTCATGCTTTAACGTTTAAATTCATGATTTATGGTATTCCGTCACCACACTAGTCTAACGCTAGTTGTGGCCTCATTCTTTTCCGCTAGTCCAACGCTAGTGGAATTTTTAGAACGGGCTAATCCAACGCTAGACCCTTAGGGCATTTTTGTGTTAGGTGCATTCGTGTGCATTTTACATTTCACACACTTTAGTTTTCTTTCCATTCTGCATGATTTTTATTATTATTACTATTATTTATTTACTTATTTTAACGCATCTTCAAATGCATGATATTTACGTTGCATCTCACTTAGAAATTAGGACATTTGCGTGATTCGACTAGAAATAGTCGCCTACTCACGTGGGAAGCGGTGGCGTATATGCCGTTCCCCCCTCCGTGAGTGGAAATATTTAGTCACGAGATAATAGTCCCCCGTACCCGACATGTTGCATACCCACTTTCTTCGATCACTTTACTATATATTATTATTATTTTTCTTTTCTACTTTCATTTTGCATCAACTCGTGACTCCCTCGAGATCTCGACTCGGGTTTCGCAATTAATGCGATAATTCCGACCAAGCCTCGACGGAACATACCGACCCTCCCGATGTTCACATTTAGACTTAGGATTTTGCATTCATTTAGACACATCCTAACGCGATAGAATTTAGGGTTAATGTAGGAAAATTTGATTAAACCTCGCAACTAGCCTCAGCTAGGTTGAGAGGGTGCCTTAGGCGCAAGTCTTTGCCTTCTCTTTCTTCAAATGTGACTCTCGGACCCTTTTCTCTCGTTTTTCGTAGACCGGAGTCGAAAAAGGGTTTTAAATGATTTTTCTAAAATTTTACTTTTTGTTTTATTAAACGATTTTTCGGGTGACTTGGTACACCCTAACTCAGTACCAAGTGGTGACTCCATTTTAAAAATAAAACCCTTTTTCAAAAAAATTATTTGGCCAAACCTGTCGCATTTTTAGTCCCGGCCTTGTTTTCTTTTAAAATATCATTTTTCTTAAAATACACTTTTTTTACTAAAATTTAATTTTTCACACACGCGCACGGTTTTTCCCAAAACTTGCTTTGTTAAAAAGGGTCTCAGACTGGACCGTCTTTTCGGGACGCGACAAGCAGCGACCCCACAAGCACCCCTTTCACTTTTTATTTTTACGATTTTTTGGGACGCGACACCTTTGCCTTCCCTTTCTTCAACTGTGACTCCCGAACATGTTTCTCTTCTTTTCAAAGACCTGGAGTTGTCTATAAGGGTTTTCTCATTTTCTTACGCTTTTCTCAAAAATGTTTTTCCAAAGAAATTATTCTTGATTTTTCTTACCTTTTGAAAATAAAACATTTTCTGGTGACTTGGTACACCAAAACTCAATACCAAGTCGCGACTCCCGTTTTTATAAAAACCCTTTTTAGACCTATTTTCGGGCCCAAAATCGTCGCATTTTCAATGTCCCATTTAGGCCCTTTTTCTTTTTCTTTTTCGTTTTTAAAATAAAACATTTTTCTCAAAAATCACATTTTTGTCAAACCACCTTTTCTTTTTCCAAAAATAAAGCATTTTTCAAAAACATCATTTTTACAAAACCTACTCTCTTTTCTAAAATAAAAATCATTTTCTAAAAATTTATTTTTCCAAAAAAAATCACATTTTTTATACCAAAACCACTTTTTTTCCACACTTATTTTTTTCATTTTTTTACATAATTTAATCTCTTTTTTCATCTTTCGAAAAATGGGGCGCGACAGTTGGTGACTCCACGGGGGATCACTAGTGAGTCCGAGCACTAAGTTTAGTCACCTTTTTCCTTCTCTAACCCTTTCATTTTATCTCAATTGGATGTTCAGGATTGCACTTTTTCTTGTTTGGGATTTTCTTTGTATTTTACATGCGCCTTGGTCTCTCACTTCTATGTGTATGATATATGGTTTATTTGTTTGTGATGATTTGCTTGTATCGCATTTGCATTTGGGGAAGGGATTAGTCACCCTTAGAGCCTTTTGCGTGTTTAAGAGCATTATCCCTTCCTCTCACAGGTGCACTTCATACGTGCATACGCTATTTTTATCCTTTTTTCTCTTTTTGGTGGTTGTCACCTACCCATCTCGATTAGGAATAGGATTGGTCTACTTAGACATGTGACTGTGGCACGACGTGCACGTAACACTATCTAGGAGATGTAAAACCCTAGAAGCTTGAACCACTCTTGAAACCACTTAGTTTCTATGTTATAAATGTTAATTGTAAAATTTTCTCATTAGTTGTTATTGTATAATTTTCTTTTACGATTTGATTTCTTGAATTATTATTACATGTTTAATGATAATCACAGGAAAAATACACCAATTATACGTTACCAACCAAGCTTAGATATTTAGAAAAGTAAGGCCACCTAGCACCATGAATGGCCATCCTATTATTGGCTTTTACTTTTACCAATTCTTTGCAATTTTTGGCTCAAATTTCCTTGCACTTTTTACTCCTCTTCGCTAGCCACCCTATTGCTCAAAATACTCTTCAATTTCAACCATTTTAAACACTTAAAACACTAACTTAATCTTACCCCAAAAGCTAAACCTAACTAGAAAAGAAATCCCCTCAAATTTCAACAAATTCTTTTCAAGTTTCAAGCTCAAGTCTTGCTCAAAGTGGAAGGTTCTTAAGGGACTAATCATTCACTCTTCTTCAACTAAAACCCTACCTATTTTGAGGTAAATTCATCAAGAAACTTCAAGTTCTTTCAAGTTTTATTAGAAGATTTCTTATGTTTTCTTATGATTTCGTTAAGTACTTAAGATTTATGGTTATATTTCATTCTCTTGATTATATATATGAATATTTATGCTCATGATTATGAGGTTTTCCTTGTTTTGATTCTTTCCTTGATAGTAGATTAACTGTGTTATGACCTACTTGATTAGTAAGGACTTGTATAGGAGATTGATGCTGTATTTGAGTGGAAAATCTTAGAATTTATGGCTGAAATTTTAACTAGAGTTAAAAGGCATGTTGGTTAGTCTTGTTAGAGGAAAAATTCTGGAAGAATTTCAGTATTAAGGCCTATTTAGTGGGCTGAAGTTGCAGGAATTTCAGCTTACAAACCGGCACTTCCTTGTTCCAAACCATGAACAAATTTCAGCTTTACTTGTTTACAAAAATTCAGCTTTGATAACTTAATATTTCCAGCTATATTAACCTTGTTTTGGCCAAGTTTTGATGACAAAAACTGCTAGAGATTTCAGCTTGTGAATTGGTTGAAGTGACACCAAATAATGAGCACCTTAAGTTTAATCTAAACCGGTTTTTAGGAAAATGTTGTGTAATGAATTTGGAACCCTGTTAATCAATTTTAGGAAGAAACTCTTATAAATTTTGAAGATTTAAACTGGTTAGATACTTGACTTTTGAATGTGTAAGCGAAATTTGACTAGTTTCACTTTATACTTGATTTAGTATGTGTCGCGTCCTAAAAATCATGAAGCAAAGGGTGCTAGTGGGGTCGTTTACTGTCGCGTCCTAAAAGACAGTCTGGTCTCGATGACCCTTTTGAAAATAAAGGTTTTTTGGAAAAACTGCGCATGTGTGTGAAAAAATCAAATTTTAGTAAAAATGTGTATTTTAAGAAAAATGGTATTTTAAAAGAAAACAAGGCTGGGACTAAAAGTGCGACAGGTTTGGCCAAATAAATTTTGAAAAAGGGTTTTATTTTTTGAAAAAATGGAGTCGCCATTTGGTACTGAGTTAGGGTGTACCAAGTCACCCGAAAAATCAGTTTTACAAAAATAAAATTTTAGAAAAATATTTTAAAACCCTTTTTCGACTCCGGTCTACGAAAAACGAGAGAAAAAGGTCCGAGAGTCACATTTGAAGAAAGGGAAGGCAAAGGCTCACGCTTAAGGCACCCTTTCAACCTAGCCGAGGCTAGTTGTGAGGTTTAATCAAATTTCCTAAATTAACCCTAGATTCTATCGCGTTTTAGATGTGTCTAAATGAATGCAAATCCTAAGTCTAAATATGAGTATCGGGAGCGTCGGAATGTCCCATCAAAGCTTGGTCAGAATTATCGCATTAATTGCGAAATCCGAGTCGAAACCTCGAGAGAGTCACGAGTTTTTATGCAAAATGAAATGCAAAAAGGAAAGAAAAATAATAATGTATAGTAAGTGAAGAAAGAATGTGGGTATGCAACATAATGGGTACGGGAGACTAGTATCTAGTGACTGAATATTTCTACTCACGGAGGGGGAAACGGCATGTACGCCACCGCTTCCCACGTGAGTAGGCGACTATTTCTAGTCGGATCACACAAATGTTCTAAAGTTTAAGTGAAATGCAACCTAGATGTCATGCATTTTTAAAAACGTGTCAATAATAATAATAATAATAATAATAATAATAATAATAATATAATAATAATAATAATAATAGTAATAAAAAATCATGCCAAATGAAAAGAAAACTAGAAGTGTGTGAAATGTGAAATACACACGAATGCACCTAATATTAAAATGTCCTAAAGGCCTAGCGTTGGACTAGCCCGTTCTAAAAATCCCGTTAGCGTTGGACTAGTGGGAAAAGAAAGAAGCCACAACTAGCGTTGGACTAGTGTGGTGACGGAATACCATAAATCATGAATTAAATATTAAAGCATGAATTAAAAGCAAATTAAACATATAAAAACATATAAGATCACATAGGAGCACATATCACATAAGCATAATATTCTAGATGCAAAAATCCTAAGGAAAGCGGTAAAAGAAATAAACACATAAACACGCAAAAGCAAATAAATCCTAACTATTACACTGGGGGGCTTGATTTACAATTTAAGGGGCAAAATTAAAAATGTACTATCTATTACACTTTCTATCTAATTACACAATTTTTGCTAAAACTACTAGAAAAATAATCTAACTATTACATTGACTAGCTAAATACAAGAATATTACATTTTTCGTCAAAAATAATAAAATTTAAAATTAAATAAAAATAAATCAATATGCAAAAAGTGCATAAAATAAGAAACGCATAAAAAAATGCATAAAATATCACATTAGAGCACGTTGGAGCACATAAAGGAAAAATAATGAGAGATCGGGATACCTCTTTGAAGACCCGGTACTAATACTAATCAAAATGAACAAACAAAGTCAAGGCATCTCGATATAAACAAACAAAACTTAAAATATAAAACTATTGACAATTCGAGACAAAAAATAAATTCTAGCAACTAAAGGGCTAAAATAAAACTCTATAAAACTTGAAGGCATAAAACTAAAATTTGCGTAAGTCTAAAGGGTACAATTGCACAAATTTAGTAACTCGGGGGGAGAAAATATAATTTCTGGTAGCCACTAGAACTTAATTGTAATTAGTCAAAACTTATTTGGAAGAAATTAAAAGTAAGGGGGGTCAATAAAAAAAATTATGAGGACCTAATTGCATGCCACATAACAATTTCGGGGCCAATTTAAAATATGTAACAAAACAGGAATTTTAATTCTCTCTTCTCTTCGGCCTCTCTCTTCTCTTCAGCCTCTCTCCTCTCTTCGGTCTCTCTTCGGTCTATCCTCTTCGGTTTCTCCTCACTTCAGTTTCTCTTTGGTCTCTCCACTCTTCGGTCTATCCTCTTCGGTTTCTCCTCACTTCAGTTTCTCTTCGATTCGGCCTCTCTCTTCAATCTATCCTCTTCGATTCCTCCTCACTTCAGTCTCTCTCTTCGGATTTGTCCTCACTTCAGTTTCTCCTCTCCTCGGTTTTTCTCTTCAATCTCTCTCCTCGGTCTATCCTCTTTGGCATCTCCTCTTCGGTTTCTCCTCACTTCAATTTCTCCTCTCCTCGGTTTCTCTCTTCGATCTCTCCTCTCTTTGGCCTCTCTCTCTTCGGCCTCTCCGATGTCTTCTTTCTGTGTTTTATTTTAACCGATTCCCTATCTCTCTTTTTAACTCTCTTCTCTTCTCTTTTCACTGTCACTCTCTTCGTTCCTCTCACTCCCTCTGTTTTCTCTTCGTTGCTCTCAATTTCTCCAGCTCTTCCGCTTTTCAGTTTTTCCCTTTGTTCGCCTCTGATTCCCTTACTCTACCAGCCCCGAATTTTTCTTCGCTGTTCTCCTCTCTTCCTCGTTCTCTCTCTGTCCCCTCTATTATCTTTCTTTCCATTCTCTCCCTCGCCCTTCTACTTCCTTCTCTCTCAATCTCACCACATCTCTCCTCTCCCTTTCCCCTGTTCTGTCTTCAATCAGGCACAAATAGGATCAATTTTTTCCAATGGACCCTTTCGTCAAAACTGGGGTGATGGGGATGCGTGGTGGTGGTGCGATAGGAGGAGAAGAAGGCGGTGTTTGTCTATGAGGGCTTTGATTGGTTG
>JAMWEH010000887.1:0-33481 GCA_024721245.1 Mitragyna speciosa | reverse complement strand
AAATTACTGTAGCATCTTAATAACTTGACACGTGGATAGCTTAGTTTTTTTCCTTGCATTTTTTCCTAAACTGCCGTTGAGTCTTCTCGCATCACTTCTTCCACTGATCCACAATCGTCCCTCTCCAGACGCTTGGTGTCCCTTTCCCAACCTCTCCCAACGCTTTGCATCCCTCTCGAAAATGCCAATCTCAGACCTT
This sequence comes from Mitragyna speciosa, assembly GCA_024721245.1. Classification (NCBI taxonomy): domain Eukaryota; kingdom Viridiplantae; phylum Streptophyta; class Magnoliopsida; order Gentianales; family Rubiaceae; genus Mitragyna; species Mitragyna speciosa. The sequence goes on along the minus strand of JAMWEH010000887.1, from coordinate 33,282 downwards.
ATCCCTTTTTTCACTCCTATCAAAGCCACCATCTCCCCGTTTACCTGATTTTTCACTCAGATCTGATTTCTTTGTCTTCCAAACCCAAAAACATTGCCACCGCATCACTGTAATACCACCACATCACCACTCTACTACCACATCCGCCCTCTTTTTTTCTCCTTTTTTTTTTTTTGCAATCTGTTTTTTTTTTTTTTGTTTTTTAACAAGCCTTTAAACTACCCAAAAAAAGGAGATCATTTTTCCCCCTTTATAACGGCATATTGCTTCAGGAATTCCCTCGCCATGTGCACTGCTCCGCTTTCAAAACCTGAAATTTTAAACAAAACTCTGCAAACGTAAAGCATTTTCGCTTAGCGGACGGAGAAAGAAAAAGAGAGTACACGGTTCGGTGCCCTTTTTCGCCTTTCGAGACCCGGGGGGCTTACAAACCTTGTCCAGATTTACATGATTCAAATTACTTGTGATTCTTGGCCTTGGCGGGTGTTTATTCTATTCTTGTATTGCCATCTGGTGACTGATCCATCCAACCACCATTGCTAAGATCTGGTAATCCATCCAACCAGCATTGTTATGTTTAATTTTAGGGGGCCTCTACAGAAAAAAACTATTGATTGATGTGCCTTAGTCAGAAATATGATTTAATTGTGACGAGAAAATAAAAGATTTTGGCTTTTCCCATTGAACTCGTTGATTATATGTTTAATTCTCGTTTATACATGTTTTTATCCCTTTTGATGAAATGCTCATCCTAATTCTTGGTCGGACATGTGATAGATTAGACAATTTTTATAATTTGCAATTTGAATTGATAATAGGTATCATTATGCAAATTGTAGGACATCAGTTATAAATTATACTCGTGTTTGGAGTCATGGGAGTCGCATGTTAATAGTGTTGTGCAGTTTTCCATTATTACGTAAAAGTGAATCTTGGAAAGCTAGAAATGGAATAACGATTTTGTTAAACAGCTGACAAATTAAGAACGCATAATGAACGAAACCACACACCCCCCCGGGCCCCCCCCTTCTCCAACAAAAAAGAAAAAAAGGAAAGGAAAAAAATGTCCCATTCTTCCGGTCAACAAACAAAATATGAAAAGATTAAAGTAAGTCATATTGATTTCCCAATGTCCAAAGAGGATCATCACCACTTTTCCTCCCACTTTAACTTTCTAAGTATTTAATGAAAAATTGGAAAACAATAAGAGTTTAAATGGTGTTTTTTCTCCACTTTTCTTAAAGCATAGAAAATTTTGCTTGTTTTCAGCTATTGCATGGCATTCACTTTGAGAAAATGTATTGTAGAAGACATATTGTAGAGATTAATCATTTTAATCCAACATCAAATTAGTCCACTTAAATCAAATTTAAAAATTCTAAATAAAAATTATGCTAGAGCTGTACATTTTTTAGCCAAACCTCAAATTCTCATCACAAGATGTCCCCTTGATGCAAAATATATCTCCATTAGATTCACGAACATGCTCCAACAAATATCAGCCTGTTGCCTTGGATAAAAGTGGAGCTCTGAATGCCGCGCATCCACTTGATGTTCCGTATGAACAGAGTTTTTACTTTGGAGGTTAGATCCATGAATAATGATGTTCTGATGATTTATCAACTTTGTTTTCTCTTCTCGATGTTCCTCGACTATACATGTGAGGTTCATGCTATCTTGCTTTTGTTGTTTCAACAAGATTCTTAATCACATGGCATTGTGTGTACCCTTCTAATTTTGCTCTTTTTTTTTTTTGGTTTGCAAAAGAGGTGTGAGTCCTTTCTTGTTATCCTCTCTTGCTTAATTTTTTTGTGGGGAGTGGTATGGAGGTTCAGCCACTACAACTAAAGTTTTGAAGCTTATGCTTTTCATGAAGTTGCTAAATATGTCGCAAGTTTAAAAGTGTAATATTGAGGTGAACATGGGGTTTAGGTTTAGCAGAAATAATACAGAGTATAAAAAATTTGCATGTTCAATTTTGTTTATCGGCACCTAAACAGTTTTAGTTGATCTAGGTTCTGTATCTTTTTTTGTTCCTTCTCTATGTTGTATTTTGTGAATAAATTGAAAGTTTTCATTGTTCATCTTGCCATTTCTGGGTTCAGGTTTTGACAATGGCACTGGGAACTGGCATGAGCATTCTAACTACGTCAATGTTAACAGCTTATATGTGGCATCTCCAGTGAGTTTCAATGTGATTTTATTGCCTTCATTTATTTTTCGGACCTAATGGTCTCCCTCGAGAATCTATTGTTATTGCCTAGACCGAGAAGGGCCCTGCCAACTCTCTCTCTTGCCTCCCCCCTTCCCCCCCAACCTAACCCCCAAACACCACATAATCCCAACCATAAACAAATAATTGTGCTTTCTATTATGCAAATTGATGACCTTTTTTTGGGTTTTGGACTGTTTCAGATGATAGACGAAGAGCATCTTCAATTGCAAAAGTATGTTCACTTTTTAACCCATCCTATGTTATTCTTTACTCGCATTATTATACCCTTATTTATTTTTATTTTTTATGCTTGCCTTGCTTTTGTCTCTTTAAATTTCCATGCGAATTTAGTTTTCCTATTCTCATGGTTCCAAATTAGAACACTTTACTTTGTCTTAACAAAGATTTGGGATTTTTTTTTTCCTGTTGAGTATGAGGTGGACTAATTAGTGATGGTACTGACTTCTTAGGTTCTACAGAAGGTTGTCTTTTGTTGAGAACCATCGGAGAAGGCAGCATTTTAGCTATTAGTAGCTTCATATCTTTATGTCAGTCATCTGTGTTTATGATGTTGTATATACCTTGGTTATTTGAATGGATTTAGTGCTTTTCTTTTAATCTCTTGTACGTTTCCTTTTTATGGTATTCAATGCTAATTTCATGTTCTCCAATTTTTTTGCCAAACCAATAAATAGTTTTGATACGTGCTTAATTGTTTTCAGAGCATTACCATTTTTGCAATTTTGTGCCACTTGAGTACCTTTTGGAAATCCTTACATCTTTAATGTTACGTGGGTTACGGTTTGGTTTTTGGTTTTTGTTCTTGTAGCATGTCAAGATGTGTAATACAGTGTGTTTGTTGTTATAACTGAAAGCAACACCTAGCTTTTTCATTTGAACTTTATATTCTATCTGTTGGCACATAAATGCACTTCAACAGTAAGTAGATCTGAAACACGTTAAATGCAGTTGAGCCGCGGTGCTTGATCTCTGGGGATAGAACGTCCAAAAGCAAGTTAGTTCATAACCCTTGCCCTTGGTGAGGTGCTTAACCCTAAAATCTTTAAGCTGTAATAATATTTAAGGTTAATTTGCTTAAATGCAGAAGTTTATAATTTTATATGCTACCTGTATCGTTATGATGCAGGTCACAAATAACACATGTTAATGGTTTAGAGTATTAATTGATGATGGTTAGTCCTTTTGTTTGCATAAGTTTTTTAATGTTGTTTTCTAATTCAAAATGTGAAGGATTTTGTATCTTGATATGTTCTGCATTATTTATCAACTTTGCCAGTAATTTCACATAATTTTTGATGAAATTGTATGTGTGATCTTCTTTTCAGTTGAAGTTCTTTCCTACTGATCTGAGTTAATTGTTTGTTATTTGTGAATAAATTCTGGCTTGCATGTGATGCTCTTATTTTTTGCAGCTTCTGTTCGTCTATGTGTCTATTGTTAGTAATGATTATGTATCATAAGACAACAAATTTTCCTGAATTAAACTACTTCCATTTGTGATTTGATCATTCAAGATATGTCAATTTGAAGTATGGTGCAAATTAGTCAAATTTACTTGACAAGTTGGATCTTTGGACGATAAAAAACTAATCATATGGCATGAGATGATTCATTAAAAGTAGATTCACTTTGGATTTTGGGATCAAATGCATCCTTAGAGCTAAAACAATCTCTGTTTCATAAACACTTTTTCAAGGAAAAGAACCAAAGATTCGACCTAATTTGTGAAAAACAAAAGATTTTGATAGGAAAAGAGAAAATTACATGACTGGGTCAGTTTTCTTGTTGGGATGGGAGGCCACACAACTGTTACCGAAGACAGCACAATTTAACTCAACGGTCAACGAACTTTACTGTGCATAGCACTGCACACTCGGATTAAGTTGATTAGAAAACCATGGACAAAGACCAAAAATAAAAATCCAAGTAGGCTTGTATAATTGGTTTAAGCTTTGCATTATAGGTTGCACAAGTTGATTTAGGAGCTTTTATTTCCTGAAGTTTGATATATTCATTTACAGCATAAGATGGTGTCTTATGCTTTATAGGACAATTAGTTTATGTCTGTTTCTTTTCCTCAGATTTCCTTCCAACCTTTGGAAGGAAATGTATAGTGGATTTCAAAGCTTTAACTAATTCTCTGTTCCTTCCCCTTCTCTTCTGCCTTCTTTTTAACTTAACTTCAAACACAAGTGCCCTTGCGACTCTTCATTTCTTCCGAGTCTCCTATTCTAAAAGTTGTTTTATACATAAACTGTTTTTAGGTGAAAAGGTTTTCATGATGTCACTGCGTGTCTTTGATGGTAAAAACAGTGATACTTATGCAGCTCAAAATTTAGTGCTCTTTGCTTTTCAATAACGAACATCAGATGCAATAGTGGTTTCCTTTTGCAAATAATCGTTGTTATATGATCTATTCCATTTCTGATTTAATGGAAAATAAAGCACGTGTTAGATAGCTGAGGTTGTTTATGTTATTGGTATTAACAAAAATACTTGGTTTCCTTTCTTGATGGAGCTATTTTAGGCAAAAAATGAAAATTATTCTCAATATTTAATAAAGGGATGACAGTCGGAATGTGCTTGTTTTCTTGATTTTTGAAGCTTGAAATAAAATTTCCTCAGCATGGGTTATTAGTTTCGCTCATTATCTTTTGAGGATTTATAGGAAACTAAGTTTCACCTAGCTTGCCTTGCTTGGGATGGTTAAGCTCCTGTTTTCATTGCTTGTTTGAGCTCTTGATGTAATTCCTGATTTCTACCTTAATTCCTTTACTGTTTCATTAACAAGTGTCATACAAAGCAGAAATCTTTAGATACGTAAGGGTCCTAAGAGCAGAAATCTTTAGATACGTAAGGGTCGTAAGAGCATCATTATATATTTTGTATCTTAATAAAAAACATGCATATGGCAGCTTGAAGAGCTTATTTTGGCTTTGCTATCAGCTTGGTACTAGCATATAAAATTGTTTTTCTAAATCATTTGACAAGATTTACCTGGACTATACTTCTTAGAGGCAATCTGTTATCCCAAGCTACGTGCATGCATGGAGTTATAATGCTATAGATGTGAATTTTTCCCCTATATGTATGTATAATTTTGTTAATATAAGACAGTTTTTATAGCACCACGGTGCTGCATAGTCTTCACTTTGCTTATTTTATTCCTTTTATCATAGGAATTACTACCTCAAGAGTTGAGATCCTTATTTATGCATGATCCTATTTTGTAGATTGAGCTACTAAATTTAACCATAGCTAAGACAAAATATATCAATGCACCCTTTCTTTCTTTTATGATAATTCAACTTTAATTAACACCTTGACCGAAATGTTTTACCTTTCATGATCAAGGAAGACTTAAGTCCTCTCTAATTTTGTTCCTCACAAATGTTACTTTCATAGCTTATACGTGCTCTTGCTTGATGTTTTCCTACTTTTATACTCGCTCTTCATTAATATTTTCTTATTTTTCCATTGTTTAGCAGGAAACTGTGTCCCTTTCTTATTGTCTACGCTTCTTTTGTTAAGGTATGCCTTTTTTATAACCTTTTGGTATGATCTATTATAGTATGTAAACCTTATTTGATATTTTCCTATTTCTATTTAATTTACTTGTTAATGTACCTATTGTGTTAATGTTTTTGGCTTTTGATAGCATAACAATGAGCGAAGAGGAAATACAAATACAGCGGCCTTCTATTGCTGCTCAATCGTTTTGTAAATCAACCAATATGTCTCGTTCATGCAACCTTGATACGAATCAAGTTTTCATGAAAAAGATATATAGGAAAGAATCAATTTTGAGATGGAAAGCCAAACGGTTGAAGATGAAAAAAACACACTTGCGAAGGCAAACATCAATAGAGACTCAAAATAGGATGGTCATTAACAATCCCGAACCTTTTGAAGTCTCTGTAGTTCCAAACAATGTACAAACATGTCCAAGTACATTGGCTGGATTTACTGAAACTAGCCATCTCAGTGCAGATAATCATAGAAAAGAGGCAACTTGTCGCTTAAAAAACAAGAGATCAAAGGCTAATGCTTTAATCCAGCCAAGATGCTTGCAATTCCATCATACAAAAACTACTGCAAATTCCCCTGAGCAAGTAATTTTTCCCCACCACCCAAGGGTTGATCCAAGGTTAATACCAGGTGATTCAATAAAATCCCCAAACGTTTTGTTTTGGTAAAAATATAGAACCTATGTTTTAGAGTTTTGTGATAATTAAATGTACTGACTAAACCCTATTATATTGGATTGTTTGTTGTCCTAATAGCAAATGCTCAACATAATGACAATGTTTCACCTGAATCAAGTCGAGCAACCAATAGGCGAAGACGTTCAGGTTTACCAAGTTCTACAGTGTTTTCACAGATATATTTTGTAATAATTATAAACAATCAAATTTAAAACACTAAACTATTTGGGTTTTGCCTACTGTTCACAATAGGAAAAATCCCAACAGCAGGACGAGAACGTCTAAATTTCATTCCAGATGCAGCTTCTATTCTTCCACAACAAAAAAATTGTCCACATTGTAATGCAAAGAAATTTGCTCATGAGACAGCAAATTTTTGTTGTTCTAATGGCGATGTAGTGCTAGCCAGCAATAAATTGCCACATGTTTTAGGAGAACTTCTGACTTCCTCATCAGAGGAGGCTGAATTGTTTAGAAATTGCATAAGAGGGATCAATAACATGTTCGCATTTACCTCATTGGGAGTCAAATACGACAAGAATCTAGCTAAAAGGCATAAAGGCGTTTATACGTTTAGGATTCAAGGGCAAGTTTATCACTTCATCAATGACTTGAATCCCGGTGAACAGAATGCAAAAAATTTGCAACTTTATTTCCATGATACTGAAAATGAGCTTGCAAATCGATTGGCAGCATATCCAAGGCTAACAGAAAATATAATTCAGAAAATTATGAGTGTACTTGAGCAAAATCCGTATGCTAAATTCTTCCGCAACTTGAGAGGGGTTGCTAATCTAGACACACATCGTATTGTCCTCCGCACAGTTCCTGGTGTAGACCAAAGGGTATTTAATAAACCCACAGTCTCACAAGTTGCTGCGCTATGGGTTGAAGGGGAAGAAAATGGGGAAAATAGACGCCGTGATATTCAAGTCCATACTCATAGTGGCCAATCACATAATGTTGAATATTATTACGGCTGCTATGACCCACTTCAATACCCTCTGCTTTTCCCTTTTGGCGAACTTGGATGGCATCAAGGAATCTCAAAAAAAGGCAAAAATGTACATAAGAAAAAAAAGAGAAAGAGAAATGTTAATAATCTAACTTCGCCTACAAATGCTATCAATGCCGAAGAATTACTACAAATGGAAGAAGATGGTAAAGTTTACTGAACTTATCCATTTGTATGTTCAACTTATTAACACAACTACCCATAATTCTTTTTCCCATAATTTTCTAAACAGCAATGGCAGGAATAGATGGTGATTCTAATTTCGTGTCCATTAGGGAATACTATGCATATAAGTTGCAAATGAGGGATGATGATGAGTCATTCTTACTACATTTTGCTCGCTTATTGCAGCAATATGTAGTTGACATGTATGTGAAACTTGAATCTCAAAGACTTGATTTCTTTAGACAACAACAAGAAGAAATCAGGCAAGAATTTCTGCAAGGCATTGTGGATTCTTTAGGTTCAGGTGAATCACAAGGATCAAACGTCGGTCAAAGAATTATTTTGCCACCGAGTTTCATTGGAGGACCTAGAAACATGAGAAGAAAGTACATAGATGCAATGACATTGGTCCAGAAATATGGCAAGCCAGATATATTCTTAACCATGACGTGCAATCCTAATTGGCCTGAAATAAAAGAACACTTGATTAACAAAGAACAAGCTCAGAATAGGCCAGATTTGATGGGGCGTGTATTCCATGCTAAATTAGAAGAGTTGAAAAAAGAAATTTTTAACAAAAATATTTTTGGTGAAGTTGCTGCCTACACGTATGTAATAGAGTTTCAAAAAAGGGGTCTTCCACATGCACATTTCCTTCTGATTTTAAAATCTCAGTACAAACTGTATAGTCCTGAAGAATATGACAAAATCGTTTGTGCTGAGATACCAGACAAAGAAAAGAATCCGCATTTGCATAGGCTGGTTTTGAAACACATGATACACGGCCCATGTGGTAAGGCTAATCCATCCAATGTTTGCATGAATAAATATGGCAAGTGCAAAAACTCATATCCAAAAGAGTTTTGCGAGGAAACAGTTCAGACGAATGATTCTTATCCAGTTTATCGTCGCAGGAATAATGGTGTCAAAGTAAGGATAAGAAAACATTTGATAGATAATAGATGGGTTGTTCCCTACAACCCGTACTTATTGGCAAAATTTGATTGTCACATAAATGTTGAAATTTGCTCAACAATTCGAGCTGTGAAGTATATTTATAAATACATTTGCAAGGGAAATGACAGAATCAGCTTCCATATAAATTCAGACAATCCAAGTCAACAAATAGATGAAATCCAACAATACAGATCTGCCCGGTGGGTTTCACCACCAGAAGCTGTGTGGAGAATTTTTCGTTTCACATTGAGTGAAATCAAACCTGCTGTGATTCATCTGCAATTGCATTTGGAAAATTATCAACCAGTTAGTTTTAAAAAGCATGAGAATTTGAAGAATGTTGTGAACAATCCGAGAAATAAGAAAACCATGCTCACTGAATTTTTCTTGATGAATAGAGCAGATTCACATGCAAAAGATTTGAATTTGACTTATGTTGAATTTCCTGACCATTTTGTCTGGTTGCCCGACGAAAAAAGGTGGAAACTTCGAGAAAGAGGGCATTCTATAGGAAGGATTAATGCAGCCCATCCATCTGAAGGAGAAAGGTATTACCTTAGGTTGTTGCTGTCAAAAGTACGTTGTCCAAAGTCTTTTGTTCATTTGAGGACATATGATGGAGTTGAGGTGAATACTTTCCGTGAGTCAGCACTATTGCGTGGCTTACTTAAAGATGATAACAACCAGGAATATTGCCTTCAAGAAGCTTCTCTATTCCACATGCCTTATGAATTGAGACGCCTCTTTGCTACCCTTTTGGTTTATTCCCCTCCCAATAATCCCAAACAATTGTTGCAAAAGTTTGAGACTGTAATGTCAGAGGATTTTATGAACTGCTCCAATGTCACAGCTAGAGAGGTTAAGAAGAAACTCCTTCAACAAATTAATGGTTTCCTTGAGTCGATGGGGAAAAACATTACTTCCTATGACTTAGTACCACATGATTTATCCCAATTGGATATTGAAAATGAAACGAGAGAGGTAACAGCAGAAAGAAATATTCAAGTGTCCGAAGAGGATTTAAATGCTATTTCCTTTTTGAATCAAGGACAAAAAAAAACATTTGAAGTCATTTCTCAAAGAATATATGAAAACAGAAGTGGTGCATTCTTTATTGATGGTCCTGGAGGAACTGGAAAATCCTTTTTATATAGAGCTTTATTAGCTGATGTTAGAGCAAAAGGATATTTGGCTTTGGCAACGGCAACATCTGGCATTGCTGCATCGATATTACCTGGTGGCAGAACTGCCCACTCTCGGTTTAAAATCCCAATCGATATTTCAGAAGGTCGCACATGTCGAATAAGCAAGCAAAGTGGCCTTGCAAAAATGATCCAAGAGTGTAAATTGATCATTTGGGATGAGGCTCCAATGGCAAAAAGAGCAGCAATCGAAGCACTGAATGATTTGCTACAAGACTTGATGAATTCAACCGAAATATTTGGGGGAAAAGTGGTTGTTTTTGGAGGAGATTTCAGGCAAACTCTCCCTGTAGTACGCAAAGGAACTGAAAGTGACACCATAAATGCCTCTTTAATAAAGTCTCCATTATGGCCAGCTCTTGAAAAAATAAAATTGACAGAAAATATGAGGGCTCGATCTGACAGCGCGTTTACTAAGTTCTTGTTAAAGATTGGTGATGGAACTGAAAAATCTGATGATGATGGGCTTATTAAAATTCCATCTTCATACATAGTCAAAAACAGTCATACAGATTCAGCTCTTGATGATTTAATGAGTACTGTTTACCCAGATATTGAAACCACATCAAAAAGCACAGTGTCTTCTCTAAATCGGGCCATTCTAACAACAAAAAATCAGTTTGTAGATGAAGTCAATGAGATTTTGATTGGCAAATTTCCAGGATTACCAATGGAATACCTTAGCTTTGACGAAGCTATAAATCCAAATCAACAGGCTGAATACGAGGATTTTCTTAATTCTCTAGCTCCAAGTGGCTTACCACCACATAAATTGGTACTCAAAGCTAATTGCCCAGTAATCTTATTGAGGAATCTAGATCCAACTGAAGGCCTCTGCAATGGTACAAGGCTAATTTGTAAAACTTTAGACCGAAATGTCATTCATGCACAGATTGCAGTAGGCGATTTTGCAGGCAAAGATGTGTTCATCCATAGGATCCCTTTGCAACCGCCAAGTGATGAACAATATCCTGTGCCATATAAAAGAACTCAATTCCCTATTCGACTATGTTTTGCAATGACAATTAACAAAGCACAAGGCCAGACACTTGATTTTGTTGGTGTGTACTTGAAAGAGCCGGTTTTTTCACATGGCCAATTATATGTTGCTCTCTCACGTGCACGAATGGCTTCACAAGTGAAAGTGCTAATCAAGCCTCCGTTCTTTAACACTCCTAAAGTAGAACATACCAAAAATATTGTTTATAGAGAAGTTCTAAGAACTTCTGAACTTACAAACAAGTATATAACCTATTGCTTTTTTATTCACATTATACTTTTTCATAAAAGTTTTTATATGCATATTCTATGTTGAATATTAACCGTATTTTTCTTCATAAAACATACAGGTAAAAATGCCAAGGCGATACCTTCCACTGCTTAAGGTTTGTCCAAATATGAGGGAATGGACAGTTCTATTGCAAATAGTAGAGACTAGAAAAACACTATATGCCCGAGGTACCTCTCCTACAAAATATAACCGCTTCACTTTATGTTGTTTTCCTAATTGAATGTAATTTTATACTTGGTTGTCATTATACTGTTACTAGCAGGCATGTTTCATATTTTTCAGAATATTTAGATAGTGTTTGGATTTAAACGGCCATTTGTTTTTCCACTTTTTGTTGGCCATCAGGTTTAAAAGAAAAGAATTTGATAGTTTGTTTAACTTTGAGCTTCTCTTTCCCTTTTGTCTCTCTCTAGGTACTTCACTGGTCTCCTGTCACCTTGGAAAGGAATTCTTCTCTTTGGCCCTCCAGGTACCAGAAAGGTGGTTTTGTTTATCCTTGTGATTGTAATACTGTTATGAAGTTCCATATGGGTTTTCCTGTGATCCTCATTGCCTTTATTTTGTTTGCCATGTGATATTCCTTTCGCTATACTATGGATACTTTAGGCAAGTGCACCTATCGTTCCTAGTAGTATAGTGTACAGGAGTACCGAGTGTCGATCCCTCAGGGACTATGTGAGTACTAGTACTAACTTCTTTCTATTATCTAACCTCACAAAGTGAATGACGAATTAAATGAAAATACAAATTAGCTAAAACTAATTATCTAACTAAATGACAATATAGAATTTAGTAGAGAGAATGGACAAAAGTAGAGGTGAATTTAGATGAAGAATTCCCCTAAACCAACATGTCAAGACTCTAACTTGATTAATGATTAACCCAATTGCTTAGACCGTAGAATCCCTAATGTGAATTATATCCTTTCTCAAGTGAAACAATTCCTACCTTCTCGGTTGATTAATTGGAATCTCTTCTCAATTAAAACCCCTAAAAGATGCAATTTCTAATCAATGGACTCTATTTGTAGTTGAGCTTTAATCCTAAAACTCAACTTAGGAAGAACTCATGTAATCCTTTCTCTAGCAATTCATTCAAGTTCTCTCTATTCATAAAGTGATCTAATCATATGTGCAATCTCTCGATATACCCATACAAAATCAATGCTTGAATTGAAGGATGCATGCAAATCCCAATCCAAAACACAAATAAACTCATAAATAAATCTAAGAACAAAGTGGGTCTTTCATTAAGCCAAGAATAAAATTATAGACATAAGAATTTAGGGTTCATCCCATCTAAATCATAAACTCAATTCATAATTACAAGAATAAAATTAACAAAAGACAAGAAAGAAAGAGAAAGCTCATTCTCATGCAGCCCCCTTAAATCCTCCCTTGCATCTTGATAAAATCTTCTTGCTTTTACCATTGAAGCCCTTGAGTTGTCCCTCTACTCTTGCTTTCTCCTCCCTACATCTCTCTAGATGTGTGCAAAAGCGTGTTTTTGATGTCTTTGGTGCGTGTGTAATGCCTCCCCAAGAGGTAGGGTTCTTCTTTTAAAAGATTCCACCCAAAACAAAGAAAATTGCAGGTTTTCGTGACTGAGCCGCGGTGCCATCCGCGGCACGGCCGCGTCCGCGGATGGAATACGTGACTTTCTGGTCCCATCCGCGCCGTCATCCGCGCCGCGGGTGACGTCGCGGATGCGGACAGAACCTCAATTTTCACTTCTACATCAGATTTGACCTCGAAGACGGCAGAATTAGCTTTTGTTCAAAACATAAAAGTTGTAGCCCCTTGCGATAGCTTTCCAAAACAGTAAAAATAAAGTCATTTGAAGCTCTGTAGCTCGAGATATAGTCAAAATAATGGGAACTGGTCGGAACTGCCTCACAGGATAGATGTGCTTCAATAATTTGGAAATTGGACCATCGAAACGTGAGAACTGGACTTGGGTGTCTCATATGAATTGTAGACCATCGTCTTAGCTTTAAAATGGCTCAAGAAGCATCTCAATCCAATATCTCTAGCTGGATTTATTGCCAAAACACTGAAATATGTCCTGGTTGCAAACCCAATTCTTTCCAATTCTTGTTCTACCATTGATTCTTTGCACCAATTTGAGGGTTTCTTGACTTCAACTCATCTCCAACTTTAAATCATCTTAAAATATCATCCAACTTGGTGACGCAATGTGAAAACCCTATGAAAACACAAGAATAATGCAAATAATTATCTTTAACACACGATTTAGCTATTAAACTCAAAAATAAGAAGAAATAGCGAGTAAATAGAGGAAAACTCATGGAAAACCCTACAAACCTAACCTAAAAGGATGTTGTACATGACATCAAAATTTGAATGAACTTAGAAGATAGAATACTGCTATGACACAATTATATTTGGAGTGTGATGTAAAAGTGTTGTTAATGAGCCCATATATTAATAATAGTGAGAACGCATTTTGGCTTCATGACTGATATTACACCTATATAGTTTCATCAGAAACTTTTTTTCTTTTGGGGCAGGAGGATGGCCAAGAATGATGGAAGGAGTTTCTTCTTCAAGTTTATGAGATTATACAAGAAACTACATTATTTTATTTTGAGGCTTTTTAATTTTTATCTTGCTTTCTTCCTTTCCTATTATTTGGTGTTTTCATTTTCAACTCTCTGTCCTGCACTATTTATTATGTTTCTTGCAGCATTGAATATCTTGTTTCAAAACTCTGCTGAAAATAAATGTTTTTCAATCATACATGAGTTATGAGGTTTTATGAATTTTTTACTTTTGGTGTACATTTTTATGTTTAAGAATAGTTTCATGGTGTTGCAGACTATGCTTGCAAAACCTGTTGTAACAGAGTGCAAAACAACATTCTTCAATATCTCTGCATCATCGATTGTCAGCAAATGGCATGGTACGCTCAGTTGATTAGTTCTTCAAGGTCAAATATTGTCAAAACTTGAAAGAATAATTGGTTGCATATTGTTAAAGTAGTAACTTATCCAAGTATGATGCTTTTTTTTTTTTTGGGTTTCTTGGTAGGAAAATATATCATTTCTTGGGTCACCTAAATTTGCCCTGAATATTTAATCAACTACCCTTAGATTCAGACAACCTAACATGTGCCCCTTAAATTCAAAATTTGAAATGTAGCACCTTCACTTGTCTTGGTAATAGATATAAAAGTTGGTCTAACGGATGTTGCAAAATGGTATGCAGGTCATCCTAATAATCTTGCAGTTATACGAGAACAAAAGAGCAATCCTGATTAGTTCAACTGAACATACATGTTTTCCTATTCTTGATCCCTCACTAAAGAGGCATGTTGTACCTCCCAACTAGAGGCATATAATGGACTCAGAATGTATGAATGTGGGCTGATGATTGTTAAATGGTATTACAGTTATTTTTGGCTTATTCTTAGCAACAAAAATTGTGCAGTTCACTAACAATTCATTTGTGTTGTTGATAAAACCAAATTTGAAACATCTTGTGAAGAAAAAAAAATAGCTTGTGAGAATTGACAAGGATAACAACAATGATGAAAATCGCATTGATAGGCCAACATATAACAGTTCCTTTATTTCCTTTATTTCCTTTAGTATAATTTCTCAAGCCACTGCAAACATAAGAATTATATAATCGTGATCCATTTAAGATTTAGTGATAGAGATCATCCACATCCATCGTTGAAATTTAACATAAACTAAACTTTTGGACATGCTAGAATGAGTTAGATAGTCCCTCACTTGTTAAAGCCATTTGTTTTTGGTTAAATACTGCTAATGATGAATTTCATAATTGCTAAACCATAAGGCATCAAAAAAAGGCTTAGCAAATAGAATAACGGATGATTTGAAACGCACCAAATTTACCAGATTTACCGTAGGTTATACTAAAGAAAATCCATTTCATGCTATCTTTTCCTTTTCAAAATTTTGGGGATGTGTGAGCTTAGCGGCCGTGTTTATATTGTAAGTAAACGGTAACTTGTAGTTAGTAAATTCCCTTAAATGGCAAAATTTTGATTCACTTCCTGGGTCACCCTTGAATTGTGAACATATAAAACTTCTTGGAAAACTTGAAATGCTTCTTTTTATCTTTAATTGTTGGGCGTAAATATTTTTTGTTTGTGAGTGGAGACTCTTTAAATTATATTTACTTTCTTTTATATGGCAGACATGCTTGTTTATGGTTATAGTTGTTAACACATGCTTCAAAAAGCCTTCCCCCCCCCCCTCCCCGGTTCTTTATGTGCTTGTGAGTTTCTTACTCTTTCACTCTGTTACTCACACACACAAATACACTCACTTTTGCCTTTGCATCTACACCAGAACTCATCTTTGGAATATATCTACTCTGTTACTTTCGTGTATTTGAGAGACAATTTGGTTCCAACAAGTACTCTGTAAGTGGTGGTTTAAATCACTTATGCTTGCTTCATAGGACTAAAATGATGTTTAATCATTCTTCCAAATAAACCTAGGAAATAATAAATTGTTAGAAACATTTTTTTCCTGGGAATTTGATCCACTTGTGGCAACATTATTTTTTTGTTTTTCTTTTCCACAGAGTCAACTTATATTGCTTTAGTACATGGTAAAAAAGTTTTGCCAGCTATGTTATAAAAAAGGACATGTTTAAAGACTCTTAACCATGTATCTGACCTAGCCTTACGTAAGAGTAGTTAAAGTATATCCAATACTTTATGGACGTGCTACAGTCCATATATTCATTTATGATTGAATTGTGGACCGTCTCAAACATTCATTTATTGCAAACTCTATTCTTTTATTATTCTAGATAACTATATTTATTGTGGTTAATTTAATTGTTAAGATGCTGATTGTTGTGTGATATTTCCTATTGAGCTCTATTCACTGCTATGATGTTCATGTTGATGTTTGACTAATTATTTACCCTACATTTCTTTAATACTACGCCATTCAATGACGCAACAGAAAAGGTTAGAACAGTGTGTTTATGTATTTTAATATGCCCTTCTCTGCAGGTGTTTATCTTATCCGCTGGAATTGTCTCCTTAGTGCTCGAGTTCCTTGCTTTGAAAATCGTTAAAGGTATGATAAATCTATTCTTATCTAAGTGCAATGTTCTGAATGGTATATTATTTTCACACAAGGTGAGGTAGAGTAGTATTTCAAACATGAAGGATCTTTTTAGAGCGATTCCTTTTTTCTTAGTGCACTACTAAATACTTTCCATTTTGCTACTTTGTTTCTTATCTGCCTTCCCGAAAGCATTTTCTCCATCTTCTTGCGTGGTACCGCATAGAGAAATATTGTCATTTGGGTTGTAAGGGCATCTTATTTTGGCGTAAATTGGAATGATAATGCTACAGGTTCTGATTGCAGTTATTGTCAATTTGTCATTTACACATATATAAGTTTATAACACTTTGAACCTCCTGAAAAATGAAAGTGTTTTATTTGCTTTGTACTGTTTACCTTGTTTATTTCTCATAAAGAGTTTTCTCCATTCTGGTATACAACATCAAATTCAAGTTAATAGAGGATTATTTGAAGCTGGATTTTCTGATCAATTTCTGATCTATGCATGGTTATGGTATTTCAGAACTAAGATGAAAATTGGCCTAATAGGAAGATCAAACCATGTACAAATCACATGCGTTGCATTGGCTGACAACGTATGTTGATGACGCCAAAAATGAACAGCCAGAATGGGTAGAAGAAGGGGGCAAAACAGAGAGAGAGAGAGAGAGAGAGAGAGAGAGAGAGAGAGCGAGAGCAACAATGGTTGTGGAATAGGCATTGGTGGAATTAGGATTTCTGGAAGAAGAACACTTTCTTTATTTCAGAATTTCTTTTAAGGGGTGATGCGATAGGAAAAAGTCTGAAATGTTGGAAGAAGCGATAAGAATTGGACCGAACAGTCATCTTGGTTTTCAAATTCTTTAGCCAACAAGTTTTCATTGTTTTCAAGTCTGAGAATCAAATCACACATCATACAGTCACCCAATGGCTAATCCAGCACCTAGAAACCTTGCTAAGGACCTTGCAGCTTGTTAACCTTTGTTACCTGGATTTGGCACTTGATGGCACAGGGTATCAGTTGAATTTGGTCAGCTGGTTGTACTTGTTGACTGCAAATTTTACAATCTTAATCACAGGTGGATCATTCGGATCTATGGTAACATATCCACCAGTGGGCGACAGCGAGGAGAGCTAGGATAATGAGGAGACGGGGGTGCTCTATATATCTTGAATATTCAGACGCGAGGATAGAATGCTAGATTATAGTAGGCTGAAATGGTTCTTCATTTCTTCTGGTTATTGCATTATTTATAGCAGTAGATTGTGGCACCAAAAGACTTAATCTACACCCTGCCACGTTTTTTCCATTGTTCATCTCCGGTCATATTTTTCAAACCAATTGTACTCAATTTAGAGATAAAGTATTGGACAAAATTTGCAAAAATAAAATTTGCTCCAAAAAAAAAAAGAACCCTATCGTACGGGCCAGGTCTCTTTCTCTTTCGCTCTTTAAATTTATTATTATTATATTTTAATTTTTGCAGTAGGAATTCTCAACTACCCCTGTTGGTAAGCTTTTTGCATGGCTTTTCATTTTGGAAATCCTACTAACTTTGCGAAAATATTTTGTTTAAAGTAATTAACGGTATAATGCATATGATACAAAAGTCCAGATATTTCTGATTGATGAAAACTGTACAAAAAAGAAGCACAAAGTTATGGAAATAAACTAAAATAGCATGTATGTATCTACAGAGAAGAGATAAAATAGGTCGTTATAGAATAACAAAATTTCAATACTTAACAAATATTATCTCCAACTTACAAGTTCTATATTTTGTATTACTTTGCTTCTCTTCTTTTGTTACTCTTTAAGTCATGTATCTAATTATGACTTCTTAATTTATTTTAATTGTACTAAATAATTGATTTTTGAAAATTTAAAAATCAAAACAACGACATCATTTTTGGTGAGGTTGGAAAGACCAAAAAACGGGCATCATTTCCCAGTCATCAAGCACGTTTGCTCGCCAAAATTCTTTGCATCGCTGCACCTTTTCAAATTCTCTCCTAAAACTCCAATACAACCAGCACTCAAATCCTTATCTTCCCTCCTCTATGTTTCTTTTCCAAACCACCACCACCACAAATCTCCATGGCCCTATCTACTGTCCACCTCTTAAATCCCCATTGTTGTACTTGAAATTACCGCCGGCGCAAAACTCAATGGCCACCTACTGTCCACCCCTCAAATTCCCATAGCCTGACCCGTTCACTCAAAGCAAATCCAGCAACACTGCTGCAAATCTTCATGTTTGCACCAATTGATCACCCCACAAATCCCCGTGGCTCTACTTGAAACTCGGTACGACCCTTTTTTTAATATAGGTAGATTTATTTCGGTCCTTTAACTATTTAGCAAAGCATATAATAGAAAAAAGAATGGTTTGGTTTAATCTGATTATTTTGAATTTCATGTTATTACTATTGTTGTTCTTCTTCTTGTTGTTATTGAGTGAATAAAAGATTTAAATCAATTTTTTATTTTTCTAATTTTTTTTTTTGGTACTCAAACCCACTGGTTTTAACTGCCTTATGTGTTTGTTAGTTAAAGATGAGATTTTACTACTTTGGTTTATCCACAGGAAGGCTATTGGCTTTCCACAAAATTTAACGGTTACACAAGCTCTCCATAAATTATGTTCATTGGCAATTAATAGGATAGTGGGGTTGTTTATGGGAATTGATTGCTACACCCATTATGCAAATATTAATCATTATTTTTCAATTTTTTTTTTGGGTAAAAGACTTTCCAGCTTCTTACATTAAATTCTTTCATTCATTGTTTTTGTATATATGTTAGGTTGCATTCTTTATTTTCCCAAGAAGAGTACCAATATTTTCTAGGCTGCTCTCTACACATTGCAGGTAAACTACGCCTCCATGCTGTTATAAACTTCCTTTTTTAGTCCTAGCAATCTCGATAAATATATATATTTCTACTGATAATATATTTTTCTAGAAATTTTTCTATGTTTTTATGTTTGATCATGCGATATTTTGATTATTTTCTGGAATAAGTTAAATGCAATTGACTTATGGGTTGGAAGCTTCATGAGCATTTAACTGCGTTGCTATTTTGTTCATGTACTTTTTTTGTGTTTGACTTGTTTTATGCCCCAAATGGTTGTGATTTTGGTCCAAAAATTTATGACTTCTTTTTGTCACTGTCTGAGAGATTTGTTTATATACAAGTTATATAGGCTGAAATATGAAATTATATTTTATTGTGGCCAAATTTAAATCTTAGAATTTAGATGCTTGCAGTTGGGTTTCTAAACCCTTGCCTGAAATCTTTTTGTGCAGTTTTTAAATTTTGATTAATATGTGTTACGTTGGGATGGCTCTATGAAAAATGTGTTATGCGAAGATGTATCTGTGAACAAAGAAACAGGTTGAACATTGCCCATGCTCTTGAAGGATAGAGAAAAAGTAAAAATATGGAAGCAATAAATGAAATATGAGTTTTTTTAGTGGGAAAAAAAAGTTTACTATTTCAAATTTCATACCAAGGATGTCAAATGTTTCTATTCAGTATGTTAACATTTTAAATTGTCAAGCTTGGGGTGATGAATCATCAACTTTACTTTTCATCTTCTCAAGAATGCAATTTTTGCTATACTCATGTTTAAATTACCTTTTTCTGGTTTTAATTGTCGATGATGTTGTTATAACGAGCAGCTAACCTGTTGATCCCAATGAAAACTTTAACAAGTTCAGCGCTATGAAATTGGAGTTATGAAAGCTCAGCTCACTGGCAAATCCTGTGATAAAATCCTACTATATCTTCAATAGCTGTGTATAAACTTCTCAAGCTGTCTAGGAATACATGAATGAGTTGAAGACATTTATTATTTGATGTCAGCTTCTTTTTGTATTTGTAATTGAGTTACAGGGTTGAAGGTTATTGACCTTCTGTGTTTGTTGAACTTGCCTTAACCCGATTGAAATAATTTAATGGTTCCACATTATTATCGAAACTCTCTGGTAGTGCATTATGGAAAATTCTAATAGAGAGTAGCTTAGATGTTACATTGTATCTTACTGAAATTTGTTGCTACATCTAGGATTCTATGTCTAATTTGCATTTCAATCGGTGATACAGTTGAAAATTTGTACACCATCAATTACATACATCTGTTTCCATTTGTTAAAATGTTAGCAATTTCATAATAGCTTGTGAGATTCTGTTGCACTGTCAACTTCATACTTTTGCCATTACGTGTTTTCTTGATTTCTTGATAGGTCACACGGTTTAGATTGCATAATAATAATGTAAGTTTGAGGGCTTTTCTAACAATTATGCACTAGATATCTCAAGCATCCTCAAAATGTATAATTTGAACCCAATGTCTTGAATTGGAAGTTGCCGACTTCTGTATGTCCATAACTAATGATTGGGAAAAAGAATTCTGAAAGCCTTTGTAATCTGAACTTGACATCCACATGTCGGTGAGGCTTCTTATTTGTTTGATTAGTTGACAAGTCAAATGCTAGATACCTAGAATCTTCAGAGTTTGGAGTAATTCTTTCAGTTGCTGTAGTTGTAGATTAATGAGTTTTGTATACATTTGGAATGATTAGTTTTAAAACATCAACTAACATTCAACTTTATGTCTAAATATTAAAATTATATCCAAAATTTCTGCACAATTTAAGCATTAGCCATCCAGGATAATGTGATTGAATGTAGAATAGATGTGATGCAGGATTTATGTGAAAGATATCAAATAGTTTACCATACTGGCTCCTCAAGGTAGTGACTGTAGATGCACTCTTTTCTTTCACGACAGCAGGAAAATTTCTTCATATGTAGTTACTCTTGGTTTTTCAACAGTGAGTTTATCTAACTCAGATAAAGTGATAAAAGTTCTTATCATTGAAAACATGACTTATATCAATGAATTTGGACAATTTTGTATGAAAGAAGGATTACCAAATCAATAAAAATTTAGATCATTTGAGTCTGATTGAAATTTTGGTCATACATTCAAAATATTGTTTATAGAGTAGTTCTAAGAACTGCTTAACTTGCAAACAAGTATATAACCTATTGCTCCTCTATTCACATTATACTTTTTCATAAAAGTTTTTATTTGTGTATTCTATGTTAAATATTAACCTGAATTTTTCTTTATAAAACATACAGGTAAAAATGCCAAGGCGATACCTTCCATTGCTTGAGGTTCGTCCAAATATGAGGGGATGAACAGTTCTGTTGTAGGTAGTAGAGACTGGAAATACCCTATACAGCCGTGGTACCTCTCCTACAAAATATAAGCGCATCATATTCACAGATTCCTAGGCAAGCAAATATTCTTACTACCTGTTAATTATGCCAAAAAAACTTTCATCATCCAATATGCATACCCATATCCAACGTGAATGTGGATGCCACTTGCATTTGTTCAGTTTTCTTGAGTAATTTCCAGCCACATTCTATTTTGGCTCAATCTTAGATATACTTTGATTTTGTCGTTATTTAATTACCCATTAAATGTATCTTAGCACAATTTTTAAAGGTAGTCCCTATTTGAGGTTTATGTTAGTTATGAAAAATCTGTTTTTCCATGGTGAATAATTTGATGTGAGACTTTGAATTTATACTTATGGATGACTTATTACATCTTTGAATATTAGAAAGAAGTTCTGCTCTATTTTAGAAATGTGGGCTGATGATTGTTGTCTGATACATTAACAAATTGTTCATGAACAGGGAATCAAAGTTTCAGCAGTCATCTATGGAAATGACATCCGGTATTTTGCTGCACTACTGCAACCATTCAAGAGGTACTACATCTCCAATGCAATCGTGCGCCAGCAAGACTCAAAGTACAAGGTTAGTGAATATGAATATTCATGGACCATCAACAACTCCACTTTGGTTGAAGAACATGAAGAACCCAACCCACCAGCACTTCCATGTGCTTTCCAACTTGCAAAATTCAGTAAGCTGTACAAACTAGCTGATACTGAAAAACTTTTAAGTAAGTTTACTTAAAAAATTAAACCTCATCTATTATTCATATGAAGATAACTAATTATACACTAACCACATTTTCAATATGCTACAAAATAAAGATGTGCAGGGAGTTGTCATCCATGTTTTTCCTCCAAAAGAACAAGCTCCTGAATTCCACAACTAGAGACATTGTGATTCATCAATGAAGAGTAAGTCAAATAAAAGTAATTTATTAATCCTCTTACAAATATACAATATATTAATACTAACACTTTTATTTCAAAGGAAAAAACCGATGCTTCTTACTTTGTGGAATGAATTTCGTGGAAAATGAGGGAAATATGTTAGCCAACAAGTTTAGGTAATGCTGATATTCTTATTGCCATGAGGGTAAAGGTCTCAACTTTTAACTGTAAGTAACATCCAGCTGTATATTTCATGAAAAACCATTTGCACATGAAAAGTAAATAAATTTCAGCTATTATAACTTTACTATTTATTCGCAGATCTATCCCTAACAACAAAGATTGCAACTTCCTGTTAATAAATCCACCAACCCCAGAAGCTAATCATTTGAAAGGACTGGTCAGATAATTCTACCAATATTAACTTTTTCTCTCCCAAATTCAATGGATATTTTAATTTTATATATTGCTTACATTTGTAGGTACAATACTAATCAAGAAGAGGTTAAGCAACTGATTGATCAAATAGCATACAAAGACTCTAACAGATTGCTACCAGTTCCAGAAGAAGAAGACATAATTAGCATTGAACAAGCACTGGCAACACTAAGAAATGTATGATTTTTCATCTAACTATTAATTAAAACATTTTTACAGCCTATTAAAATATACATGTAAACAACGTAAAATCTAATGCCAAAATTGTTATAGGTCAAAACAGCATGGATAAGAGGCAAACCAAAATTAACTGCAGGCCAGCAAAGATTCTGGTATACAGCATGTATGAAGTGCCAAAAATCGATCCATGCTGATATTGAGTGGACTATTACATGTCCGGCGTGTAAAGAAGAAACACAAGTGGAAGCTAGGTAATTGAAACATATAATTACGACACCATGGCAGGTCAATTTTTTCAACATTGTGGATGCCTAATGAGGAATTTTCATTCCTTAGTTTTGGTTTTTTCTCCTTTGGATTTTGTCAAGTTCTAAAATGTCTTCTTTAGTTCTAAAATATCTTTTCCCCTTGCAAATTCTTAAATATTTGGTTGCAATTTTTGGCTATCTTAGATTTTTTCCCCTTTTATCAGAAAAAAAAACAATGCTCAACTCATACATATTGCACTTTAAATTGTTAATGACCTATCTTAGGATTGTGTGCTACTACCAATGAAATTGCAGATTCTTACTGTTGCATTTTAATGATAAAGTTGGAATGGTTGCAATTTTGAACATATATTTTATTATGTGTGTTTGTTCTGAAGTATTAGTTTAATAATAAAGGTTGAAATCTCATTGAGATCACAACTAGTCAAAAACAGGCTTTAGCAATTGCAATTTATATTTGCACGAAGCACAATTACATCTTAAGTGGATACAACTGCAATAGGAAGGGAAATATAAGTTTGTTGATGATGGTATACAAGATTTATGATGATTGTGGGACAGCTACATGGTCTTACTATGACAAATTTATGAAACAGGGGCCATATTGCAATTGTGATAGATGATGGAACTGGATCCATGAATGCTGTAATTTTAGGGAATGGATGCAGAAAAGCTCATACCATACACTGGTCGTGAACTAAAGGAAGCTGATGACCAAGTAAGTGAAAAATATTAGGCTATTCGACGTTGTACAACTTAATGAATCTTTGGAAGTGCTGTTATGTTATAGGATATGGGGTTGACTTAAATATACTATATGTGGTATGTTCTTGTTGCCTACTTTGAATAGAACATGAACTGTGGTTTGACAATGGTAGTTTTTGTTAAACAAGTTTGCATTTCTTACAATATTCTCAGGAAACAGCAGTTGCTCATGTTATAATGTTTTTTTTTTTGTTCGAATCTCAACATCTTTGGCCTTCAATTGCTTATGTATTGCTTGGCATCTTCTTCTTCTATAAAAAAATTAATCTCCTACTTGTTTTGCCTGTTATGATGTTTGTTGAAGTTCAGAAAAATTTATGCTTATGTTTTTCCTGTATTAATCTTTTTTTCCTTTAGCTTATGCTGTATGTAATTCCTGCATTGATGCCTTTATGATGTCTCCCAAATTTCGAAGACGTGTTCCTTTCGATAATAATATATTTGTGGGTATCAGCTTTGACCTATAACTTTTCAGCTCCGTTTAGTATTAAGTCTATGCATGGACTTAGAAAGAATAACTCTACAAAAGATGACACTTGGCACTAAGAAAAATTGGGGAGGGGGGGGGGTTTGGGTTAAGGATTTAGTGGAACAAAAGTGTTTGAAATAGAGCATGAGATTCATTAAAGAATTTCTAAATTTCAAATCAAATATAAGGTGATCGACTTAAATATTCTTTTTTCCTATGAGGTAGCAAATGGGTTTTATCGGGACATCAAATGAAGGATGCTCTAAACAACAAACAAAGATCCAGTTGACCTTCTTCCACAAGTTACCGTATCTTCTAAGCCAATTGTCACACAACAGCCATCATCATCAGCAACTCAGACAAAAGCACACTTTGCTGCGGAACCAAGCCCATCTAAAAGACGTCACCATAACGCATCAAACTAATTCCTCACTTCGAAGCTTTATTTTCATAATAAATAATGTCATGAATCCTTTTCTACTGGACTTATTGTGATTATCCCATTAGTATTTTATTACATATTATGAGATTGGACAAAACAAGATTTGCAGGTATTTGATTGAATATTTGCTTATTTGCATTTATAATTGAAGGACAACTACTTATTAATTATATATTTCAAACTGGTTATACACCATAAATATCAAATTGGTTTATCTTGCAATACAGGTTATCCACTACAATAACCAAATTTATTTTTTACTTGTATCCTAATTGCGTTACAAATGGTAGTATGTTATCATAAATACCAAATAAGTTTTTATTTAAATATGATGATGCTAAAACAAGTTAATTCTATTATCATACAATTAAAACTACAGCCGTCCTTATCCAAGTAGTTTCTTTCCTTCAAATGAAATATCAAAACCCAAAGTCAACCTTTAAACGTCCATTTCCCACCCCCAAATCATTGTCTTCTTCACTGCTCTTCCTCTCTCTGAATTCTCTCCTCTCTAGTATTCTCACATTCTCGTTACTGCTCCTGCCTTCTCTAATTTCTGTCTTTCTGTTCTCTCTCTCTCTCTCTCTCTTTCTCCACATCGCTCTCTTTCAAATTCTACTCGCTCTCCCTCTCTATGTGTCTTTCGATTCTAGTCTTTGTTCTATCTTGGTTCTCCCTCATCTAACTCTCTCCATCTCTCTTTCACCCCTCTCATTCTTCTCTTCCTGAGATCCCACTCTCTCACTGGTTCTTCTCTCTTTCTCTCCTCTCCGACTTCTCACTTTCTGTCTCAGTCTCTCGCTTTCGATTTTGCTCCTATTTCTCTAATCTCACTCTCTTTCTCTTTCTTTTTGCTTTTCGCTTCTCTTTTTTACTTTTCCGTCTCTACTCTCACTCTCATTCTCTACTCTCTCCTTGCTCTCTCCATACTCTCTCCCTCACCATCTCTATCCTCTCTATTTTCTTTCTTGGAGACAACGGTAATGAATTTTCCCAGCTAATCCCCTTCTCGAAACAGGGGAGACGAAGATGGGTTTTAATCTGGCGATAGTGAGGTGTCTTGGGTTGTTGGGCGTCTGAGTTTGGTGATTTTGGTGATGGATTTGGGACTGTTTTGGAAGTGTGCTAAGTTTCGGTGGGGTGATTTTGGTAATGCTTGGCTGATATCCTGGCTGGTTTTGGGTTTCTGATGGTTGGAAAACAATAGCGGTGAAAGTTATGACTGGAGGACCTGGTGGAGTAAGTTCTGGCGAGGCTGTTGGGGCTGTTGAATTGGCAGATTGCCAAGAGAGAGTGGCAGGTAGAGGGGGGTTTGTTTTGGGTTTTGTTGTGCTGGTTTTGCATGTTTGAATTATTTTGCAAGTTTGATTATTGGTTTGTGCGGTGATGGGGTTGGTTATTATGTGGTTTTGGAGGTTTGAGACAATGGATGTGGTTGACTGGTGGATTTTCGTCATGGTCCTAAAGAATTTTTTTGGAGAATTTTACTTCATGTCTGCTTTTCTTTTGATTCTCCTTGTAGGTTATGGTGGTGATTGGTGTTGGGGGTTTGAGATGATAGTGCTGGTGGTTGGCGATTGAATTGGAGCTGGGTTTATTTGGGGGGTGATGGAATGATGGTTTTGGTTTTGGATTCTGGTAATGGGTGGCAAAGAGGTTGATATTTTCTCTACAAGTGATCGGTGATACTAGCGAGAGGTGGTTGTCGCTTGGTTGCTCATGGTAGTTTTAGGCAGCAAACGGTGGTTCGGGAAGGGAGGGGGTAAATTGGTACTGGTGCTAGCAATTTTGTGGGTGATGAATTGTTGGAGCTATGATAGGTTGTGGGGGGATTGAATTTGGTGGATTCAAGTGTTATGGTAACTGATGACTGGTGGTGATTTGGGACTTGTGGTGGGGATTTACAGTGGATGAACTGCGGAGATGTGATTTAGGGCTGTTGATTGTGGGTTGTTGGTGGCAGACGGTGGTTTTTGGGGAAGGAAGAGCTTATGAGAGATGATTGAAAATGATCTTTAAAAATGTAATCTTCTTGCTGGCTTTGAATCCTAAAGATGAAGAATAGTGACGATATCTTGAAGATGAACAGCAAATGGCACAATAAAGGAAACGGTTGTTGTATGTGTGTTTTTTTGATGTAAGACTGTGTGTTTTAATCCCCAAATGAATAAAAGGGCATGTGCTTTAGGATTTTTTTTCTCTTCTTTTTGTGATTTTAATGGAGGTATTTATAGAGCCTAATAGTCTTGGCTTCTAAAAATACCCAAAATAACTAAAATGTCACTAGTAATAAAAATTTTAATTTTATTCTAAAAAATTATATTTGATACAAAAAAATTAAAATTAATACCCAAAATTTGCCTAAAAATTCAAAAATAGATTTCAAGATTTAAAAAAAAATAAAAATTAGAGCTTAAAACTGGCCAAAAATGCGTTCAGGGTGTGAAATGACTATTTTGCCCCTGTAATGACAAAATGTACAGAAAAATAGCTATTGAACATGAAAATTTGTCAAAAATTAAAATTAAGCTTAAAACCCTAGAAAATGCATTTAGGACTCAAAAATTAGTGAAAAATAGGGCCTTTAACTGTCACACTTTCCTAATCATAGTGTCCTTTCGAATTACAAACCTCTGAAGAAGAAATGAAATGAACTGCTGACATGGTATAGATTAGGTATAGCAATTATGAACAAAACACACAAATCAAGTGATAAAAACCTAATCTCCCAACTTATACCGCAAGTGCACAGGTCGGTTGTAGTATTTGGAATATTAAGTGTCGAATCCCACGAGAAATCAAATATGTAGAACTACTAAGGCTTTGTCACTAACTTTTATTATCTAAACACAAACAAAGTGAGAATGATATGGGATCCCTTCAATAGAATAGGTAAATGATAGAGGACTTGTGTAGAATTCAATGCAAAGAAGCCTAAAACATAGAATTCACTAATGAATCATGCATGAATGACTTACTAAGTGTTACCTTGCTTTGTTAGAATCTAATTCCTTAAGTGTCATAACTAGATCTCTCTAATGAAATGACTAAGATTTCAACTATTCTCATGATGAAACCTTATGAAAAACATGAATTGTATTGATTCACTTAAGCAACAATTATTCTCATATGATTCACTTAAGCATTACTTGTTCATTTTCATTATTACATGCATTTCTCAATGTCAAGTAACAACTAAATGACTTGTTTAAGTTGGCCAAGCAAAAACAAGTGTTAAAACTTGAACAAGTAAACAAACAAATGCAAGCTTAGCAAGTGCAAATAGATTAATTCATGTTTGTTGATTCATTAGCTTCATCTATGGTCTAGATGAAGCTTTTAGTTTAACATGATTAGTGAAACAACTAAAAGTTCAACTTCAAAGTAAGAATTCATGGCAACAAATGAAAGTAAAAGAGATAGAGTTTAGGAATTGCTCAACCAAATTGGAATAAGCTTCTCTTCTTATTCACCTTCAAAAGTTGCACTACAAAATTCTCTGACAATGATCTTCACTATTCTATTGAAGGATGAAAAGAATTCTACTAATTCTTTACCAAACTAAGTATAAAACTAGAGATAACAACTAATTTCTCCTATCAAGATTAGTTACAAATGCATTATAAATGACTTCTATTTATAGACAAATGTTCTTCAAATCATTTTCCAACTTGCAATTGCATTTAATGCATAGAAATGATGAAGATTTGCTTGGAGATTTCAAATGAGCACAGAAGTCTTCATTTATGCTTCTAATGAAATCTCCAACTTACAAAATGCTATCCCTATATGAAAATGTCTGCAAAAATAGTTAGAAGAAGATGCAAGTTAAAACCTTAGAAAATCCCAGTCGACTACCACCTACAGATTTGACCCGAAGATCACTCCTTGTGGTCCCCACTTGATTTTTTTATTTTTGCTGAGCTGGAATCCACGTGTGCAAGCATTTTTCATGTATTTTCATGCATTTGGATGAGGAATTAGATTTTTTAATTATTTTTACACAATTATTTCTTCAAATTGTCTATCCAACCCTAACTTTTTGAAGCACCTTTTGAATTTGATTATTCTTGACTCTAATTGATCCAAAATGAGTTTAAGTGTGATGAACATACAATGTTGTACAAAAATTGTGCATTAATTTGTTCAAACTAGTAATTTGCCTCAAAAATCCTAATTTTGGGAAAAACCATAATTCTATAAAAATTTAGAAAATGATGTCATTTGTAACCAAAATCACTACAATTATACTTAAATAACACCTAAAACACATAATGATATATATAATATTATTGATAAATTTATTATTTATCAAACTCCCCCATACTTGAATCATTGCTTGTCTCAAGCAATTAGAACATCAAGAGATCAAATAATGATTCAAGTCTTGAAATAACTAATGTAACAATGTTGATTGTGATTTTACAAATCACAGTAAATAGGCATTATGCAATTCTTTTTAAAGTTTCTAATACTAATCATACCAAGTAAAAGGGAAGTGATTATCTCAAGATCAAAACATTGTTTGACAGAATTTCAATGCCTTCCAAAATTTCACACACTAATATTCAATATGAAAAATTATATACAATTCAAGTACACTCCATAGGGACATATTGCATTTTTACAATTTGCAAGTGTCTTTGATGCGAAGGTTGACATTTGTAGATGAAAACCCCCGGTTACTCAACACTGTGATCATTTTAACCACAATTTAGCTCTTAGTTTGAGAAGTGAAATTGCCTTTTGATGAAATGATCGATATTGGTTGATGAAGACCCTTTATTACTCAACAATTCACTTTCACTCAAATTTTCTATGCATACTCATGATTCAATTGCCATTTGACACGAAAATCGACATTTGTAGATGAAGATTCCCGGTTACCAAGCAATTTGAATCATTGGAGTAGAAGTAAATAATCATTTATCATTTTGCTCATAATATAGATGTCTCTTATTCAAACAATGCATAAGTATACTTCTTGTCTATATCTACTACTTAATAATGTAAAATCAAGTAAAGAAAAGAAATTTAAAATCAAACATGCCAAATCAAGACATAATTACAACCATTTTATAAGATATACTTTCTTAAAAACAAAACTCCTAATCATATAATTATTATTTCTTCATATATTTGTAAAATGCATTCAATCAAAGTTGCATAAATTATTTCAAAAGTAAGAGAATTTAACAAGTTCATGGCATAAAAGCATGATAATGAGGCAATTTTGAAAAAATTTTGCCCATATTTTTCTAAAACAATATCTTGATACAATTACTCTAAACCACACCAAACATAATCCTTTACCTCCCCCCCACACTTAAATTGATACATTGTCCTCAATGTGTAAAAGAGAAGATAAGAGAGAAAATGAAACAAGAAAACTCCCCTTATTTGGTTAATGAATCCTTAAGATGATATTGTTCTTGTCCTTTGATCGTCTTGGCCTTTGCGAAGTTTCTTTTGCAATGCTTCACCATGTCTTCAATTGGTCCATTGATGCTCCACAACCTTGTTTCAAAACTTAGAAAAACTCAAAAACTATGTTAAAGCATGTTTTAATAACAAATAAGCTCAAAAAGTAATATAACATGCTTTGAAAACCTTGGTTTTCCCACACTTAGTTGTTGCGATGTAGCTCTAAGGGGGCATGATGTTTGTGTTATATGAGGCAAGTTGTATTATAGTATTATGAAGTGAAAAGCAAATGAAACTTGAACTAGAATGCCTCATAACAAAATTTCACACTTTTGATGCCAAAAGTTAAATTTGAGTCAATGAAATGAAACATGTAAGTCAATCCATTTGAATGTGTTTAAAGTGGTGTTTTCATACCCATAAAGTTACCAAACAATCACACAAACAATGCCATAACATTTGCCAAACAAAACCATACAAAAGCACCAATGGATAGCCAAATATCCATGGATCCGTGGGTCAATATCCATGGGTTCGACTCGCGGAGCAAGTGCCCACAGATTTGTAGCACCTCCCAGAAGTTGCAACTGCAGAATTCTTGTAGTAGTCTGATTTTTCAACCACTTTGGGTGCTTATTTCCACCATTTAACCCTCAAGTTTTGGGAAAACAACTTTACAATCATGTAACCATGTCAACAAAATTTGAAATCATACATTAAGCTCATCGTAAACATCAACACAAATGAATTGAGAATCAATCAAAGTGAGCTACTCGAAAATCCTGTAACTTTAAATTCAAGATGAACTTGAAATTCAAAATTTTTTTTTTGATGTTTTTGATCAATCCAACACTTCAATATATTTTCAATGTTAAAAAAAAGTTATTAATATGATTTTTAGGTATGCAAAACATCAAAATTCCAAGATTAAACCCAAAATCATAAAGAATCTCTTTTGATGAATAGTAACTAAAGGAATAGTTACCATTGCACTTAATACCTCAATTTGATTTTTTGAGTTATTCTAACTTCAAAAACACTTTGAACAAGTTTAAAATGATAAATCAAAGTTTATTAAAACCAATGATGCATCAAAATTCCATGGATCACCAAATGAGAATCAATATGTGCAATGAAACATAGCTCATGAATAGTAAACTAATGGAATAGTAAACTTTGAAACTCAATATATCAAATTGATTTCATTGTTCATTTTAACCACAAAACCACTTCAAACACATTCAAGTGATAAAACAAAGATGTCTAAACCAAATGTACCTTCAAAACATAAGAGATATGAAAATTTGACATTAAACATCCAAGTTTAAACATGAAACTTCAAGATTGCACATAATGCTTCAAGTTCAAATTCAAACCAAAAAAATCAAACAAACTAAATTAAAAACACACCTAAAACATAAAACACACCAAAATAAGTAAAAATACCAAAAACGTTAGATTGCCTCCCAACAAGCGCTTCATTTATAGTCTAGAACTAGATTTGGAACACCTTGATTATGTGATTGGAGTATCCCACAAAGGATGAATTACACCTTTGATGCTCAATTGGTTTAACAAATATAGGTACATCCTTTGTTTTCAAAAGAAGTGCTCCCAAGTCTATAATCCATTGTGCCATTGTACCTACTTCATGGAAACACTTAAAAAGAGCTTCATAGCCTAAATTGGCTATGCCTTTCTCTTGTGTTAGTATTCTCTCAATACCAATAAAATCAATATCACAAGTGAAAGAAAGATCATCTAACTCTTCATTTTCTACCTCTGAATTTTCAATTTCTTCGTTAAGAGCAAGTTCATTATTGAGATTTGTGTGTTCAAAAGTAGAAGAAATGATTAAGTTGTCATTAATTTCTACATCTTCAACTACTATATCACACACACATGCATTTTTCTTCTTTAACTTGCTCTTGTTTAAGTTCAAAAGTAGAGACATCAAGCATTTCTTTACAATTATCATTTTCATGAACAAAAGAATCACACGATATGCTTTCCACCCTTGTATCACATATCTATTTGATCACTAGAATCATCTTTTTCACAAGTTGGAGTACTCATGCTTACATATGAATCATTTTGAATATCACAAGGTTGTACCTTAGCTAACTGAGCACGTTCATGATTTTCATGGTCACCTCCACATGTGGTACAACAATTAACATTCAAATTAGACTCATAATCAATATAATGCATAGAATATTTCTCTTAGGAAAGCATTTGCTAATTGCTTCCAACTGGTTGAAATAATTTAATTCATATGATCTTAGCCGATCTTTAGTTTCTTGTACTAGAGTTAATGGAAACAATCTTAATTTTATAGGATCCTTATTTACTCCTGTAAACACCAAATTTTGACACACCATTTATTTTCTAACATTAGGGGGGTATTTTTATATTTTTGGGGTCAAATTCTAATTTTTCAATAAAAAAGGAGAACAAAATCAGTAATTTCAGGGGAGCAAAACAGTAATTTTCAGTTGTAAATATTTTTTCATTAGTTTTGAGATTTTAAATTCATGTTTTTTGTACTTTTATAAGTATTTTTTAATTTTTGTGATTTTTTCGGTTTAGCTAGTATTTTTCCTATATTTTGCTAGCACAAGGGCTTTTATCCTACAAACACCATTTTTGCTCATTTTGGGTCCCAAATTTATTTTTCTGACTTTTTAAGCATGTTTCTAAATTTTTTTAATTTTTCAGGGCCAATTGCTATTTTTTTTGTGTAAATACTGCATTCGGGGGTAAAATAGTCATTTCACATCCAAAACGCATTTTTGTCAAGTTTTTAGAGTTTCTAAACCCATTTTTTGGCTTTGAATCTATTTCTAATTTTTGGTAATTTTTTGGGACTATTTTTCATTTTTTCTGTAAATACTACATTTAGGGGGCAAAACGATAATTTTGAATAGAAATATATTTTCTCGCCCGAATTTTGTTAATAATTTTATTATTTGCATTTTTTAGGCTTTTTTCACTTTT
>JAMWEH010002142.1:0-13123 GCA_024721245.1 Mitragyna speciosa | reverse complement strand
TAATGTTTGGTACTCTCAAGATTCCATTGATATTTCATACTTGTTGGATCAAATTGACATTAGAGGGAGCCCTTCAATTCTGAGAAGTGATTATATT
Organism: Mitragyna speciosa; assembly: GCA_024721245.1. Taxonomy (NCBI): domain Eukaryota; kingdom Viridiplantae; phylum Streptophyta; class Magnoliopsida; order Gentianales; family Rubiaceae; genus Mitragyna; species Mitragyna speciosa. The sequence goes on along the minus strand of JAMWEH010002142.1, from coordinate 13,026 downwards.
AGTATAGAAAACATCTTATGAAGCGATTGAAAATTTTGAGTATGACTGAACTCTAAGGAAGTGAAATCTGACCTATTTTTTGGAAATGCCTGAGGTGCAAATTTATGTTGCAATTATAGATAATATCTGACCATATGTAACAATGGCAAACAAATCAGGGCAAATTCTAATATGGATTGTCATTCTGTGTAAGTGTTGGAAGGCAATAGCAGACCTAAGGCCCCTGCCTCTCCCTCTCCAGAGATTTTAGAAATGCTTAAAATTTCCCTTGAAACGACTACAATTTCCTTATAACCTTATAAAAGTATATGGGCATGTTTTGCTTATTGCATATTGATATTTTGTGACCCAAAAGTTTTTGAGAAGGAATAAGTCGGCCCCAGAAAAGTAGGACTATTACAAATTTCAAGCCTAATTCTCGAGTCCTCTGTCCGCCACTATCAGAAGATATATCTTGAAATTCAGATGCTGCAAGGTGAAGTAGTCCATTTATTAAGCTTCTTGAAAGTTGTGTTTCATATGATACTGTATTTGGCTTTGGTTTCTCGTAGACATTCGTACTTGACCTCGGTGTGCTCATTTAATGTCTTGGTGTTCCTGATCTGAAATATCCCAAAGTATGTTAAGGGGGCTTGAAGTATATGTAAAAGGATATAAGATTGCAAGTTTTCACTTGAGGCTTGACATATTATTTAGCTTGGTGTGACATTCCTTTACAGAGTTCAAAAAAATTGTAGCAAGATCATTCCACTCATAATGGAAAGTATACTTCCTGCTCGATTGAGGTGCCATAAGAAGCATTCTTAATTTGTACGATTGCTCCAATATTATGTGAAAATAATGACATATCATATTACCATTCTCAGTTACTGAGTTTTGACTGTGAACTTGTGTTCTATGTAATGACTATGCAACTCGTAGTGAGATGCGTACTTCACTTGATTATTGTACCTGCATTCAGTGTATTACAGAAGGATAGTCCATTTACATGATATTGGATATTTGGCCTCTTTGGCCTTTCTGCATGTATCTGTTTTGACCACGCAATCAAAGGCGAAGTAGGTGTCCTTGTGTAAGCCGTACATTTGTTCTAGTGATTCTAAGCCATGACAACTCTTCTTCCTGGCTCATTTGTCCCCTCTTTTTCCAAACCTTTGCTCATGCACTTTATGAGACCGTTGTAAATTAATGATCTTAATCTGTCCAGTTAAGACTTCTGCTGACTTTGTGATGTAGTTAACATATTACTGAATAGTTTGTCGAAGTAATCTTAATATTGTCATTAATTGAATTTCTCTGTCTTTAACTGTATTTCCACCATCTATTGAATTTCCCTGTATTTCTGTGAACTTTGATTGTCTTCATAATGGTGTTGGTTATGCAGATTCTTGGAAAATTATGAGCATTCTTTTGCTATTTCCACGGCCTTATCTGCTTTAAAGTAATTCAGCTCCTTGCACTCTGTCGTTTTCTTTGTTTTTACAGTTTCGGTCTACCAACTAAACAGGGGCTATTTCTTTCATTCATTGAACTATCTGAAATGTAAAGGCTTATGAATCTTGCTGCCCTTTTTTCATGCCACCAGGTGTCAAAGGATTTGAGAAAGTAATCTCATTTATGTAACACCGAAATATTTCTGAATCCGGATGTGGATTATTTAAACACCGCTTCCCTTTCCGAGTCCTCGCTTAAGTTTCCCCCTTTTTCTTGTAACCCACCATATAGATTACAATCAGAAAATGAGCTCCGATAGGATATGTAGCAGTTCTTTTTGGTCTAGGGAGGAGGATAAAGCATTTGAGAATGCCTTGGCAATCTATTCTGATGATAGCACCCCATGGGAGAAGATTGCAGCGGCAATACCTGGAAGGACAGTTGATGAGATCAAAAACCACTTTGAAGTCTTAGTTGATGATGTATAATTTAATTGAATCTGGCCTTGTACCTTTGCCTCATTATGCTGACTCTTTCAAGAAATCTAGGAAGCGGACTGCTCATGTTGCTGTTGATACAAAGGGAAAGCGGTCAAGGAAAAACCAGAGTGAGCAATCTGGGAATAACGAGAGTGAATCTAGTAGTTGGGAAAAATCAGCACGATCATATAGAGACCGGAGAAGGATACCTTGGTCAAAAGAGGAGCACAAGTAAGCTGTATTCTCTGTGTGTACTCTGGTATATGAATAAATTTGATTGTTGCTAATCTTTTTCTTGTACCTTTTGACAATCTTTATTGGCTGTTGAATTAGAATGATCTTGCATGTCTAATTTTATCACTCTCAGAAGTAAGGCCACCGACACATGACACACTGATGACAAATAGGACACGCCAAGGAGATTCTCATATTGTAACGCATCTATATTTTGTGGAAGTTATTTATGTTTTTTCACATTTGCAGAATTTTTTTACTCTTACATTTATTGATGATAATAATAAATATATGTAATGTAGTTATTAAAATTGTATATTTCTGGATTTTATACTGATGATGGATAATGAATTTATTTCACTCTGAAATAAAAAATTGCTAGGTTACAGATGACTATGTCGTGATAAGCCTGTTAATTTTGCCATTGTCTCAATGACCATATACAAATGCATGGTCAGAGGTATGCATTTGGAGAAGTAACTTCTCCATGTGTGTCATACTTTGTCTGTCATACTTTGTTGTTAAATGTTTGTATTCAACAAATGTAATATGTTTTATGTGTCTACACGATGTTTTGCTCCATATGAAAAGTTGTGTTTTAGCTTTTGCACTGGATTATGTATTGCAAATTAATATCTGAATTTGCTTGATAAATGTCTGATGAGGGTCATGTTCTACCATTTTATTTACTACTCACCCAGTTAAAGAAATGAGGAATGCATGCCAAGAGCATTAAGTGTCGATATTCAATGTTACATGTTATAACTACATTACCCACATCTTGTGCTGCATTCAGGGTGTTTCTTTTTCATACATGTTATAACTACATTGCTTGGAGGAAACCAAATTCTTCTTTTATCACCTGTTGTAAATGGCTAGACTGCTGACATTCTTTGATTAAAGCTTGATGAGTGGTTATTGCATAGAAGTAGATTGGATAGCATATGGTAACTATATTGAACTATTTGACAAGTCAAGAATATGAGCTTTTGCATTGCTACCTATTTTGCACATGAAATATCAATTTAAGTATAAAACAAAATCTTGCTCTTTAGTGTTACCGTATAGTTAATGTGTTCCAGTTTAAGAACATGGAATTCTATAGATTCTTGCAGCATTAACCAAAAAAATAAAAAAGAAAAGCTGGTTCAAACAGTGGCAGGGGTTTTCTTTGGCTTTTGCTTGCAATATATCTGATTATCTTTTAGTCCTTTTTCTTTTCTATATTTTCATCTTCATCTGTTCCTTGTAATAAATGCATGTTATTTGATAAAGTTCTTTTAGATACAAATGATCAGTAGGATTACATAATATCAAGGTGAAAGCTGAACTAGAAAGTGTGTGATGTTAACTTCGCAAATTCTTGAATGTTTGAAAGAGATTGGCCCCAGATAAAGAGCAATCCAAGAAATAAAGGAGGGTTACTTTATGTGGTGAGAAGGGAGTTTCAATAAAAGAGAAGTAGCTTATGAACAATGACGTTGCCAGATTATCTCACCCATGTACTACCAATCCTTCCCCATCCCCTGGGAAAAGTAGTTCTGGTAGATGGGGGTAAGAGGATTTAACTTGAGTTGGACCTCTGTTGACAGACAGTACATCATTCCTGCATATGTATATTATGGCATTCTGTGTGAAACTAAATTTTTTCTTCGCAAATTTTATGTTGTCATCTTGATTAAGTAATTAATAGCCATGTTGTTGTGTTTGCTGTTTAACATGCATCATTGTTATATCAATATTATTACAGATGTATGTGTCTATATATAGGGAGAGAGAGAGAGAAGTTAGTTATTTACAAAAGCCTCCGTCCCATATCTATTTTCTATTAGTGCATCTATCAAGAGCTTAATTTCCATATCTTGACTTATTCTTTTCTTTTTTTTTTTTAATATAGAAAGGCAAACTGATTGGAGCTCTCTCTCTCTCTCTCTCTCTCTCTTACAATAGGTTATTTCTCCAAGGCAGTGGACAAATATGGGAGAGGTGATTGGAGAAGCATTTCCAGGCTCTCTGTCCAGTCTAGAACACCTGCGCAGGTGGCCAGCCATGCGCAGAAATATTTTAGACAAGAGGATATATCGGATGAGGACAGGAAAAAGTTGAGTGTACGTGATATAACCATTCTGGATGATGGGAAGATGGTAACTCAACAAATGCCAGAGTCGAGCATGCATGATGTAACCATTCTGGATGATGGGAAGATGGTAACTAAACAAGTGCCAAATTCAAGCATTTGTGATGGGAAGATGATAACTCAACAAGTGCCAACCACCGAGCAGGTTGCTGGAGCCAGCTGACAGTTTTCTTATAGACACCAGGTTCTACCCATTATCCAATACAGTTGGTACTGATCTTTGTAATTCTCTGATTGATAGCGAGTGCAACTTATCGAACTCCCCAAGGACCAAGCTCCGAAGGCATGATTGCAGATGCTAATTTTGATTTTTTTGCATCACTGATGATGGATAATCTGCTTGGTATATGTACTCCCCCAAGTACTCAGCAAATTAGTGATGAAGCTGCTGGTGTCAGTTTGTGCACCCCTCTGTTTGCTAGCCAGAACAACATCCCAACTTCCCAGGAGCTAATTGCTGAACAGCAGATTGTCCCTGATGATTTCGATTTCTGTGATTCTTTATTTGCTGACGAGCCTGACATACCCACTTCTCAAGGGTCTATGACTGAGCAAGTGATTGAGACTGCTGAAGGAGCCTGCGTGCTCAACTTTGGAGACTCCTCATCACAAGGTCATCCTGATGTTGGTGCCAATGCACCTTCAACTGCTAGCCAGCCGACTCCAGAACCTGTTCTCTCAGATGTTGCTTTGCCAGGATCCTTTCCTTCTCCAAGTTCATATGGATTTTATTTTCCAGATGATGCAGCCTTTCTTTCTTTGTAATTCCCCTGATGACCTGGCTACCCCGACATGTACAATACCTCCATCACACCAGAGCTGATGGCTCACTCTGGAAATATAATATTGAGATGTCATGTGAATGTAGGAGAAAAGTTATATTCGTGAGAGAAATTTATCAGAAAAGAGTATCCTATAGAAATGCGATCATCCCCCTTGTCATCCCTCCTAGTAACTATATTCGGCAAGGATTTGTTCTTAGTATCTGAATAATATGTATAGTAGGACATGGTACCATAATTTGCTAGCCACCTTTATTGTTGTTTCATCTTTGTCCTTGTTAACATGATAATCTCATGATTTATGATTAATTAGTAAATTGAATGGACAACTTTGTGTCTTTAGCTGCTATAGTATGAATTGAATGATTCAGTCAAAGTAAATTTTCCCCTGAATGCTTTCGTTTCTTATTGCTTGGCCATCATTCCTGTTGCCATTTCCAAGTTTGGTGTAAATGTGGAACCTGCTAGTCTAAGTAATCACCAAATATTGTGAGATGGATCATGAGCAGTAACTTTATTTACTCCTTGGCGGTCGCATTCATATCGGACTATGAATCCATGCTTCAAATTCAGCTGTTCATTTATCTTTTATAGCGAATTTTAGAATAAAACAATGTGTTTTTTTTTCCCTTTTTGAACTAAAAATTTGGCCAAAGTTGACGTGGTTCAACTAGGGCCGCAAATCATGAGACATTTTTGCACCTGTCGTTCCGATTCCAAGTTCAAAAATTATAATCAACTGTACATACGTTATGACAAACACATAACTTATCATATCACCCAAAAAAAAAAAAAAATGGAGCGGGTTGGGTGCTAACATTAGACACGGAGAAATACGAAAAATGTTTAATCACATTATTCATGTTGCGTTTTCTTGCTTCCTTCGTGGTTCTGTTATGTTCTAAAGCCTATAAAATCCATAACATTTTAATTGATTGAAATAAATATAATGATCTGACCCAAGATTGTAGTCTACTAACGAACAAGGAAAGCAAAAAAGACAACCTCTGTTGGCACAAAAAATAATTAAAAGGCTGATAGAAACTGACTTCAACCCAATGAGTTGGGAGTCTGGCGGCAACTATCCCTTTTTATTTCATGGGATATTCTAGCAGATAAAAGGCCCAAGAAACGGAAGACACAGGCCAGCCGGTTGATTTTTCCAAGTTGGCATGTCAATTTGACTTCAGAGTAGAATTGCTTTTTTTTTTTTTTTTTAATATTCAACATTCTAACATATTCCAAACTTACTCTAAGGGATGGGATTTGAACCCCAACCTGCAGTAGGGGAACCTTTAAGTCCTCCCCTGACCACCTAGCCGTTGGCTCGGTGGCTGAATTCAGAGTAGAATTACATATAATTGGAATAGAGTGCAACGGCCGATAGGGTGCGAGGAAGAGAGACAGAACACCACAACTCAACTCAACAAACTCCATTTTCAACTTTCAGTATATTTTCAATTTATTTCTTCTCTAATTTTAAGGATTGTAGTTTAGATTACAACACATGCTTCCAAGCTACTTTTCTTCTTCTTGAATTTCATAAGCAACCCTTTGTTTATATACGAGTGATTCGACGTGTTGAATACACAGCTTCTCAAATTAGTCCATTAGAAATTATTTCACTCATATTTGAGCAATTATTCCTTTTTCCCCGCACATTTATTTGGCCATTATTTCTTCCGCTTTATTTAATCCCATATTTCTTTGTACGTATGATCCATATTGACAATGATTTATATATTCTCAATTAATGCATTAGACTTCAACGTGCGGCGTTTGGTAAAACTGAATATGAAATCTAAAGTCTAAAATCTAAAATTAAGTGCTAAAAGCATTAAGTTGCTAAATTAATAAAAATTTTCCCGTTTGATAATTAATTGAATATATGTACTAAATTTAAATGTTTGATAATTAACTAAATATATGTACTGAATTTAAATATCTCCCCTCATAAATATAATTATTTTATCTTCAAAATTAAAATAATTAATTAATAATGAATATGAGAAATAAAGAAAGAAAGATATTGTTTGTTTGTGAAACATAGACGATAAGTATAATTTATGTGTGAGAATGTGTGTGAGAGAGAAAGTATATGTATATATGTAAAAATGTATGTAAGTACGTAAGAGGAGAAAATTTAAAATATGTGCCACGTACATATGAAAGATAGAAAATGTATATATAGAAGTATGTATGTGCTTGTGTGTGCGTGTAAAAGTGTATGTGCAAGAAAGTATGTAGGTGTGTGTAAGAGAAATTGTGTATGGGGGAGAGAGATGTGTGTGTGAGAGAGAAAGAGAGGGAGAGTAAATGTGTATTTATGTGAAAGTGTGTATGTATGTGTGTGTGTGTGCATATGTGTAAGAGAGAGATAGTATGTGTGTGTGTGTGAGAGAGAAAAAAAAGAGAATACACCTGTGAGAAAGAGTATGCGTGTATATGTGTGTGCATAGGTGAGTGTGTGAGAGTGAATGTGTGTATATGTGTGTATGTAAGAAGGGAGGAGAGAGTATCAAAATTTAATAAATTAAGTGAAAAATTTTCACTTAAAATTGTATACACTAATTAAATAAGCACTTAATATATTCAGTGATAAAGGAATTTTGTTATAAAACATACTGAATTCAAAACGCTCTTAATCTATTAATTTTCAGTATTAAGTTGTGTTATCAAACACCTCTCTCATTGACAACCTCTAAATTGGCCATTCCTGATAAATCTTTTATCACGAACAATCTTTACTTGTCTATAATGAAGTTGTAGTCTCGATTGATTTCCATATTTGGATTCTTTTAGTTTGAACTATTTGCCATTTTAAAAGGAATAAGACAGACACCTTTGATAAAATAAAATAACTGAAGTGAAAACAACCTTAATGAGCAAACAGACCGGGACTCCCTTTCCGTTGTCCTCCCTTACGCGCAAGTTTTCTAAAAGCAAGTGTGCTGCGCCTTGTTGGGCTGAATGACTAGGTCCTCTTCCGACTCTACGCGTCATACGTGTGGTTAATCTAAATGTGTGTACGCGTGCAAATGTTCTTTTCAAGATTCACCACGTAATCATGAAATTTTTATTTGACCCTCATGCTCTGTTATTTTTCTTTCCCCTTGTAACATTTAGAGTTTTCATTAAACCGAAACAATGGAAAAAAAATATATTGTTTGGCTTCAATTTTCCTGTTAAAACAATGGTATGGAAGAAATAAGAAGGCAAGATAATCAGATTTTTGGTCTACTATGAATAACTAACCTTTAAGTCATCAAGATTGTAAAAAGTCGTTTTTTTATTTATAATAATGTGGTATGTACAATTCAAAAAAGAAAATTCATATCATCTAAATTTTATTAATATTTTCAAAATATTCATAATTTTTAACTAACTGTATAAAAAACGTATTAAGATTTTATCTGATTATACTTCACTACCAATACCCCAAATTTTGGCAAAAATTTTACATTTGTGTAATAATATTTTTATATCTTTCGAGTTATATATAAAATAACATCAACACACATATATAACCATTTTAATTAGTTTCATGACTCATAAACAAGAGTCAGAGTTAAAATTGATATTATTGTGCATAATTTATAAAAAAATTTATAGTAAATTCACCTGTAATTTTAGTTCCATATCTTCAATATATTCGTATCCTTAGCAATCGAATTGATTCGTGTAAATTTGCCGAACCCGTGTTTTTTGTTAGGGAAAAAAATCCAAGAAAGTCTACTAGAGAGCCCCAGTATATAAGTTGAAATCTAACTTTGACCCAAAAGCTTAAGCTAGTAGGTCTCAGGATTATACTTATATATTAAATGCTCTTTCTTTCTTTCTCAAACCGATGTGGGACAATTAACCTCTATCCATGAACCTAACAATTTTTTCCCTTCACGGATAGACCCTCACATTGAAACCAAACTCCCCCTCAAGCCCAAATCACTACTAACACAAACTAATTATTCATCATTTCAACATGGACCCTAATCTCTTCTTTTAACCGACCCTTGATTCAATATCACTAGACCTCCAGCCTAACTCTAGGCTCCTTGGTTCAACACCTTACCAGACTCTTAGTTTAACTCCAGGCTCCTTGGTACAATACCCAAAGAAGAGAACAATTCACCGGCTCAACATCAAGAAGAAACCACTTGTCAACGAGTAGTCCAATAGCCCAAGACTTTAACCATAGATTCTGATACCAATTTGTTAGGAAGAAAAACCGAAAAAGTCCACCAAAGAGACCCAATATATAAGTTGGAACCCAACCTTAACCCAGAAGCTTAAACTAGTAGGTCTTGAGCTCATATCTATATATTAACTGCTCTTTCTTTTTTTCTCAAATCAATGTGGGACAATTAACCTCTACGCATGAACCTAACAATTTTCCCCTTTCATGGGTAGATCTTCACATTGAAACCAAACTTCCCCTCAAGTCCAAATCGCTACTCAACACAGGCCCACTATTCATCGTGTCAACATGGACCCTAACCTCTTCTTTTTCCAAACCCCTAGTCCAATATCATCATACTCCTAACCTAACTCCAGGCTCCCTAGTCCAATACCTCACCAAACCCCTAGTCTAACTCCAGGCTCCTCGGTCCAACACCCAAAGATGAGAACAATTCACCGGCCCAACACCCAAGAAAAAACCATTTGCCAACGAGTAGTCCACAGCCCAAGACATTAACCATGACTCTGATACCAGTTTATTAGGGAGAAAATCCTAAGAAAACCCACCAAAGAGGCTCAATATATAAATTGGAACCTAACATTGACCCAAAAGCTTAATCTAGTAGGTCTTAGGCCTATACTTATATATTAAATGCTCTTTCTTTCTTTCTCAAACTAATATGGGACAATTAACCTCTATACATGAACTTAACAATTTTGTCTGCTGAACTTTTAATCATGTTGTACTACATACATACATACATACATACATATTGCCAGTTGCGTATTGAAAAAGCGACTTGAAAAAAATGATTTTTTTTAAGAAATGCGGTGGCCAACAGTTTATTTATTTTTTTCACTGTCACAGCTTTTACAGCAATCAAAGTCAAAATGTACCAGATAGGCACCCCGTATATAGGACTGATTAAATTGCTCAAGTGAGAAACATAAAAAGTAGGTGTATTAGTTAAATTAGAAACATACTACAAATAACAATACTGCATCTTAATGCTAAGTGATTTTTTTGAAACATTATTAAAGTATATATAATATTATAGCATTTTTTGACACATGATGTATTTAAAATTAAAAAATTAAAATATAAAAATATCATTATAATGTATTTAAAAATAGTTTTCAATAATTATTTAAAAATTAGTGTCTAAAAAATTTTTTTGTGCCACTAAAAATATCTGAATTAGCCATAATATAGTGCATTTAATTCAACATATTTGATGGTCGGATTAAATTCAAATTTCAAATCGCCACTGGTTTTTGTAATTCATCAATGACATGCCAAAAGTTGTCTAATTTACCGCTGGCTCAATTTCTTTTGCTTCAAAAATACGCAGTGTATCTGAAAATCTGACCTTAGCTAAATTGCACAAAATCGTCTCTGGGAAATTAATAGACTCTGCAAAGATGCTTAATACCTAGATTATAATAAATGAAATCTTACAAATAAATCTTATGTGTGGGAGTACTATTAAGTATATGTTTCGTCAAGGTTAAAATATGCAAGTAAATTCATTTAAAAGTAATACGTAAAGAAGACAAATTTGTTCAAACGAAAATGTTAACTTTAACCTAAAAGTCCAGGAAGATAATTTACATGTAAATCGACTAGCCTAGTGCAAGGATCTAGTACTGTGATCACAATCTAAAAGAGAGATGAGAGAGCAATAAATATCTGGTAACGGTTTCCCTTGTCCTATTCGACACCTCTAAAGAGAAAAACACCAATACAGATACCATACAATACAACAACACTTGCCCTTGTCCTTGTCTGGTTTCTCCTTTGGTGAGCGGCATCCTTTATTTTTCAAAGAAAAAATTCGGCAGCCATTTATATATATATATATATATATATATATATATATATATATAAGGCTCCGGCTCACCGCGTTTTCAAGTGTAGCAGCCATTTTTCTTTTTAAAAACATTTATTTTTTTCATCTCGCCGCGTTTCTAAAAGACAGTGTGTGTTTTACATATAAAAACTTCCAACACCCAGCCAAAATTCTTGAATTTTGCTTTTTCCGAGCAATATTTAGAGGAATTCGCCGATGCATTATGGGGATCATTGACCAGCAGAATTAGTTTGAGTTGAAGAAGAAAAAGAACGAAAAGAAAAAATATCCTGATCTATAAAATATATAGTAAGACAACAAAATCATAGTTATGTAATTTTCGTAGGTATTTTCCTTTGGATTGTTTTACATTGTAGATTTGTTGGAAAAACATCATTCATAATATAAAGTAAAACAAAGCTGCTGTTGATTCAAATATTCCAACTCCAATCCTTAAATAATTAGCAACCCATTATTTTATTTTTAGCACGACCAAGTCTCTTTTCATAAATGGATATTCTAAATTTTCAGACTCACATTCTACAACTGCTACTGGTGAATTACTAGGCCAAAGAAAAAAACTAATAGAAGTGTGAAATGGAAGAGAGTAAAAAGTGAATCCAAAGGGACCAAAATGTTGACATTTGAGCATCAACAAAATATGAATGCAATGACTTTTGTAGCAGTTAGCAATTTTAGCTAAAAACCAAATCAACATTTCGTGATTCCAATTACACATTCCATACAAGTTCAGTTGCATAATTAAATTATTAATGCATATAAGGATATAAATTTAGGCCCTCGATAGCTAAACTAAAAATAAAATAAATGTTGTATTGTAACATTCTCAATTAAGATTTTGTTATTATCTTGGTTACTTCGTAACAATCGAAATTATGTCAATTTAAATATGTAGATTGACCTAAACACAATCTATTGAAATATTAACAATTAAAGGAAGATGTCTAGCTAATTTTCAAGCTACCAATTACTTTGCTTGTACTCAATATTGAGATAATTTTCAAACTTTATCATATCAGCGTTTGTATTTTGTTAATCGGCAAAGATTTCTCCGAGGTAGCATGCTAGGTCTCCTAAAGCTAAACGTCAGCAATCTCTCTGCTAAAAGTCATTATAAGAATTGTTAGGTGATCATGTTTCCTATAATTTCAACAAAACATAAAAGTCCATGCAAATTTAGTATTATTCATCAAATTTATTACCATTACGGAAATGGAAATGGCGTAAAGCATCATTTTTCTGTCTTGTAATAAGTCTTCCAATACCGCGTGACGCGGGATGGTGATTATGGAAGGTTCTTAATGAAGCGGATGTTTGACTTGGCTTCCTTTCCACATAAAATGTTGCATTTTTTCCATGCCATCAGACGTCAAAGGATTAGTTCACCATCTCCATCCAAGAATTTTAGTAAATCTTTTGTCAGCCAGTAATAAAAAGAAGCAAAAACAGAAATGCATAATTAAATGCTGCATAATATTGTAGACAAAAGAACGCAAATTTACAAAAGGATTTTTTTTTTTCTTTTTTTCCTTTTATTTGGTAACAATGGGATACCATCGTAAATTGAACCCTACCTCTCTTAGGAACGATATGAAAATTATAATTTAGGGTACAAAACTTATATAGTTGTATACTACAAAGGGCTAATTCATGTTTTCTCGGTACAAATCTATGAAATAATAATTTAATAATTTAATAGAATACAAACTCTTGTCCAAATTTACGAAAACAACAATATTGTATTACTAACTTACCATTATACAAGCTCTCATATAAATGTAGTACGAGAGCTTCTTCAAAAAAAAAAAAAAAAAAAAAAATGTAGTACGAGAGCAATATTATTTTATTACTATACACTAAAACCTATAACAATTACACAACGGGATCGACCAATCTTCCCAAGTTTTAATATG
>JAMWEH010001540.1:0-27577 GCA_024721245.1 Mitragyna speciosa | reverse complement strand
TCTTCGCTTAGAGTTTTATCTTCATGTTCTTTGAAAATCCTCCAATTCTTAGATTAGGTCTTCTTTTTCACGCACAACACAACCTAATTTAGATACTGAGGGTTGAGATTTTCAAGTGGTACAATTCCAAAGCAAACTGGTCTCAAGACTATTTTGGTGCGTTTTGCAACTCTACGCGTATCAAGTGGTATCAAAGCATAGGCTTCCTTGGTTCTAGGTTCTTTTATCTGTATTTTTCCTTAGAAAAATCAGATATATGCCTTTCTTTACTCTTATTTGTGTCAAACGTGTTGAGTTTTTGATCAAGTACTTCAAGTCTTAACCAAAAACCATCAATTTGTCTATTGTTTGTATTGATTTGCTTCGTCTAGTCTAATTTTTTGTAGTTTTCTGTAATATTCTATTTTGGGTCTTTTGTCTTGTTGTTCTTGTCGTTTCTTGGTTCAAGATTTGATCTTTCTTGAATTAAAGTTTTGTTCATGTGTAAGTTCTTTGTGATGATAAAAATATATATATATTTACTAATCATGACATTGTTCATCCCAAGTTACTGTTCATCATTGAACTTTGTCTTGCTTTTTTTGTACTTTGTGGTGTTGAATTTTATGTTGTTAAAAAGGAAAGGAAAAGGAAGGAAAAGGAAAAAGAAGAAAAAGGAAAAATGAGGGAAAAAAAAAGAGAAGAAAAAGGGAAAAAAAAGAGAAAAAGAAGAAGAGGAAAAAGGCAAGAGTTGTGAGAGACAATAAAAGCCTAAAGTGGGTGAAATTATTTTGTATTGTTCTAACAATTTTTTTTAGATTGTATCACAAAGGAATATCTCAAAATTTATGCAAGAATTTCAAAAGGGCATTGATTTTATATTTGATCTTTGGAAAGCCGAGGGATTGTTTCACAAAAAGAGAAGCTTCAATTCTACCTCGTCTAAGAAGTTTATTAATGATGGCTATGGTTATGGAGGTGTTACTTCAAAGAGGGACAGAGTGATCATTGAATTCTAAATCATCTAGAAGACATTATCTTGGTTCTATGCTGTTAGAGACGTTGAACTGATGGGATGCTCTCATAGATGAAGAAGGTAAGGAGAGGATTATGGCCAAGATTGAAACTCATATGGCTGCTCCAAGAGAAAGGAAGGCTCATAAAGTTAAAGAAGAAAAGGTGCCAAATGAAATTGAGCCTAAAGAGTCTTCACCTTGGAACCAATGGAAGAGTTACAGGAGGATTTGCCACCTGGGGAGGAGTCAATGGAAGATGAGCCGATAATTGTTGAGTCACCTCTTGAGATCGTGCCTTATCGATGATCTACCTTAGGCAATGATTGGAGGACGAATTGTTTCGACGAGGGAGAGTTTGATACGTGCGTGTTAGCGCCCATCTCAATCTTAGAAGCTTCACTACTGATATTCATTAGTCAACATGAATTGGAGGGTTTCAAAGAATCAAAGTATGATATAAAAGCAATGAGATTCATCGTATTTGTCATATATTCGTCTATTTGGTGTTCAAGATTGAGGTCAAGGGTTTGAGGAAAAGTTTGGTATGGAAAAGAAGTTGGAAAAAATGGTTTTAACTGGACCCACAGACAAACCCACATCGTGGGTGCGCACCATGGGTATGGTCAGAATGTCAGCCTCGACTAGCAAATGAACTAGTATGAACCTCTGCATGAACTCACGTCACGAATTTAGCTATGAGTGCTGTCAGAAGGTTTAGTCCTAAGGAGCAAAATCTGGAGAACAAAGCTGTGCCTTCTACCCACACCCAGGGTCCGCTGTGAATACAATCAAAACGTTTAGTCGGGTTCTACGGGTTTGCCTACGACTAGTTTTAGTATTTTATCAAGTTTCTAGATTATTCTCTGTAACATTTTTCTGTGGAGCATTTTTCATAGCAACAATAATAAGTGATTTATGATATTACGTGAGTTCTTCGATCTGAGATCTGTCTTAGTTCTTTGCTGATTAAGAACCGCTCCCAAGTTTTATCAAGAGCAATCTTGTGATGACTAACCCTTTCATTTAGAGTTTTATCTTCTTGTTCTTTGAAATCCTCCAAGTCTTAGATTAAGGCTCTTGTTCATGCACAACACAACCTAATTCAAATTTTGAAGGTTGAGAGTTTCAAGTAGTAAAATTTAAAAGCAAACTGATCTCAAGGCGATCTTAGTGCATTTCGCAATTGTGTGTTTCAAATTTTTGTGGTTATCGATTAGGAAAATTGGGTCTTTTTGAGTGTTTTTTGTTTGATAAAGTTGATCTTGAAAGAATATATCTAATTGTGTTGTCTTTGTAGGCAAAAATCAAGGCATTTGGTTAAGAATGGAAAGCACCAGCGAAAGAACAATTGTGTCAAGGTGTGTAGCATTTTATTTCGAGCGAACCAGCTGGTTCGATCGAGACGGTGCTAAAAAAGCTAAAGCGCTATTTTAGCGAGTTCTTTCCTATGACAACTCAAAATATAATTTTCTAAAGACATAAACAATTCTATATATAGGCAACACGAAGTATCATCAAAGAAAGCAACATCAACCCTAGAGAATCACTCTACAATACAAGAATCATCAAGAGAGACCAATAAGAAGATCAAGATTCAAGAGTGCATATTTTTATTCTTCTTTTTCTCTTTTATTTACGATCTCTTCGATGTTTACGCGTTATTTTTTATGAACATGAGTAGCTAAATTTGTTGTTAGGGATTAATACTTTAAGCATGATTTTCTCTTAATTAATCTATGAACCGTGCTTTTGCTATGTGATGTTTGTTGTTCTTAATATTTGATCATGATTGACCACCACAATTATGATTTATGTTATGTTATGCTTTAAGAGATGATAGCAAAATAGATCTACAAATATCAATTTAATTACTTATTGACAAGAGATTACAACAAGTGGTTAGATACCCTTAAGAGTCTGTTCATCATAACCTTATTAGATCAATTGATTAATAGATTAATACCATGAGAGTGGATTAATTTGTTTTGCAATTGATTGAACTAATGCTTAGTCAATTAAATGTTCGAGAGAGTTTAATTGATACCTTTGGATCACTCGGGTCATAACAAAGTGTTGGTAGTTCATAGGTTAATTGTGATTGAGTGTTAATCCCTAATGTTCATGGGTTGTTGATTCTTCCTGAGATTTATTTGTCTTGTGCAAATTTAATCTAATTAATTTGGTATTAAATTAGTTTTAGGTTATTTTTAATATAGAGATTGGTTCTAATTTTCTTCAATTTAGTTGAAAGCCTAAGACAAATAAAAGAGAGTTGATTTGTGACTAAATTATTAATCCTCATGGGAATGATACTCTACTCATCACATGTTTGTATGTGATCTTGTAAAAATTGGGTGGATGGTGAGATACGAGAGCGGTGATAAAGGTAGGGTTGCCCTAATTTTTGTAAGAAATAACACTAATTTTAAGGCTACAGTACCTTATTCCTAGAGCAGTTGGAAAATTATTTTTGGAAGTGAATTTTTGGTTGGAAAACAAAGAATTAGGAATAGTTTAGGTGCAATGTATTAGTGTTGTGGTGAAATAGGCGAAGTGTTTTATGTGATTTTGCCATGCATGAGTTGGGAACATGTTGTAATAATTAAATTTAGTTTTTGCTTGAGAGTAAATAAAATTGTTAGAACTTGAGTTGCAATTATTTATAATAGGGGCATATACACTATTGACTTCTGGCTAATTCATTAGTTTATTGCTCAAAAAAAAAAATTCAGAACATGTGGCTTTGACAGCCACATTGCACCAATATAAGCCTGCTGCGTAGGGTAAATTTTTTTTTTTAATTCTAACAAAATTGCCTTGTTTGAGAAATGTGGTGCGTGGTGATACTGTTCACTTTACTGTACACAAATTTTTTTTTTCAAAAGTGATTAGGGTTTTAGGTTTAAGATTTTTTAGGGTTATTGTTTAGTAGATTTATAGGTTTTAAGTAAAAGTAATTGAGGTAGTTTAATGTTTGGATTGGAGAATTTTAGATTTAGAAATAATAAAGCTGTATACACTAAATTTTGATATACCACTTAATTTTCTAATATCTTGTGGCCATTTTTTATTTTTCGAATGCGAAATCTAATTTTTAGGGAAAGTGTGCAATGGTCTTCTTGCAAAATTGTAATTTCAGCACGTAAACACCTTTTTTGCCAATTTTTTATTTTTAAATTCATATTTTATACCCTTGGAAAAATTTCTAAATTTTGTAATTTTTTGGGATGAACTACTATTTTTCTGTGTATTATATCAATTCAAGGACAAAATAGTCATTTCAATTTTTGAATGCCTTTTTTTTTTAGGCTATTTTTAAATTCCAAATTCATATTTCATACTTTTAAGTATATTCTAAATTTGCGATAATTTTTTGAGTTCAGAAACTATTTTGAACACAAAAATAGTTTTTATGTGCCAAAAAATTTGTGATAACTTTCATTAGCTAGTTAATGTAATGAGAAGACAAATGCAATTGAATTAAAAAATTTGCTTAAAAATGCAAAAATATGAATTTAAAAACCAAAATAGACATAAAAGACATTTACATGTCAAAATAACGATTTTGCCCTAGGTACGTATACATCATGGTTACAATAACCAAACATTGTGCCCCAGGTACATATGCATCATAGTTACAATAATGATTTTGCCCTAGGTACATTTGCATCATAGTTACAATAAATCGTGCCAAAATAACGATTTAGAAACCAAACATTGAACTACCTCAATTACTTTTACTTAAAAGCTATAAACCTACCTAAATAATAACCCTAAAAAACCTTAAACCAAAAGCCCTACCTAAATAATAACCCTAAAAAACCTTAAACCAAAAACCTTAACCTCTTTTGCAAAAAAAAAAAAAAAAATTGTGAACAGTAAAGTGAATAGTATCACCGCGTTTGGGAAACGCGACTGTCCCACTGCGTTTCCCAAGCGCGGCAATGCTGTCAGAATTTAAAAAAAAAAATTTGTTCGCTACGTTTTCATGCTATGTGATTGTCAAATCCACATGTGTCAAATTTTTTTTTGAGCAATAAACTAATGAGTCACGTTTCCCAAACACAGCGATACTGTTAGAATTTAAAAAAAAAAAATTTGCTCGCTACGTTTTCGTGCTATGTGGCTGTCAAAGCCACATGTGCCGATTTTTTTTTTTTTTTTTGAGCAATAAACTAATGAATTAGCCTTGACTTCTTTTCCCATATATATACCCCGTGCAAATTGACAATAGGTTTTGCCAAATAAATGCATTTGGACCAAGTTGTTATCATTTGTAATTTGGAGAATTTTGTGTTTGGCTTTTTTTTGATAGTAGTGTTTAGGAATTTTTCTTGTGACTTTGTTACAATTTTCATGTTGCTGTACTTGGTGGCATCCGTTTTAGATCATATGTCAAACTTACGTAGAAAATGAAAACCAAAAACATGGAAACTTACATAGAATCAAAATTGGGGAGGAAAAATAGAAAAGGAAAACGTGTTTAAATTTTATTTGTAGGTAAAAATATGGAGTTTGTAGTGCCCGGTACTTTATGAGTTTTATTGCTTTGTTTTAACTGTTTACAGCACATGTCTTTTCGTTGGTACTATAGACATTGCACTTTCTTTTTTTTGGTTTGGTTGGAGTGAAAAGAAGTATAGACATTGCACTTTCATTCGTGGACGTAGGCAATGTTGACCAAACCAGATAAATTTATTGCAAATTGCGTTGCTTATCATCTTTTGTGTTTATCTTCTCACATATTTGTATAGCTATCAAGATTTTTTGCAAATTTCTGGGCCTTTAAACCTAGCATTATTTGTTGCCACCAAGAGTGCTCATAGATTTGTGTGGGATATTTTTCTGCTGTATTGTTTGGTGAAATTTGAATGGTCTGTTTTCCTTATGAAAATTGGAGAAAGATAGAGAAAACCACATGTGACTAAGAAATAGGAGTAGACATCAAATTTTGACCTATTTCTTTTGAGTTTTTTTAAGAAATCCTTTTGCATTTAATTTTGAAAATGTGCATATGAATTTGTAGATTTTTTTTTTTGTGCAAACCTCGTACATGGGGATGGATGCCGACCCCATATTTTATTAAATAATAAAATAAACTAATTACAGTAATGGATGGGGACTTGACCTTATTACCGAGAAGCAAAATAATAATTTTCAACATAAAATGTCGTTTTCATGAAATTCTTGATTCCTAAAATCATTTTTTGTGCTTTTAACCGTGTACTTAATTTTTGGCCATTTCAAGGTAATCTAACATTCATTTAGAATTTGGGGCATTGAAAATGTGAAAATCTTGTGGGAATGGGACAGAATGGTACTTTTGACAGCTACGTGTCTTTTCAAGCATTCAATTTCTAAATTCATTTTCATGTTTTTAAGCCTTTGCTTAATTTTTGGTAGCTTTTCCAGTTCATTTGGTATTTGTTTTGATTTTTATAGTTCGTTTGGAAGTGGCACGCTTTCTAAACCAATTGTTATATCAAAGTTTTCAGACAAAAATTTTTTATAAACATTTTGTATATTAATAGGCTTTTCTTGAAAATTTGAGGATCTTTGGAGTTCTTTTGATATCAAAGTAGCTGTATTTTTTAATTTTGATGTGATATTTTTCCGTAAACGTTTCTAGTGATTTTAGATTTTTTATACAATTTAGTGATTTTAGATTATTGTTTACTATTTCTTTAAATTTTGTAGTTTTACACTAATAGCGTGTTTTCCAAAATGACTGCATCGCTAAAATTTTTAGACAAAATTTTGGCTATATTCAATTTTCATATTAAAAGATTTTATGTGAAAGTTTCATAATTTTTGGAGATCGTTACATATATATTTGAATTTCATGTCATTTTTATGCCGTGGGCATGTTTCTCGAGGGAACCTAGTGACCAGACTTTCTCAATAAAAACCCAAAATGATCAGGCTTCTCTGTATGTTGAGTTCCTATCAGTGTTGTTCTCATCATATTTGTATTGAATTTTTTTTGTACCTTGGTGTGCACTGTAGAGAAGTGCTGAGGTCAATCGTGCTCGGCGACCTTGCCTTGGGCTACCCAAGCCCTTGGCCTTTGGGCTGCCTGTGTAGGGAGAAAGGGAAGGAGATCATACATTTGAAGACTTAAGGAGGCCTAACCCCTTGTGCTCCCTAGCCCTTGTTCCTTTTCCCTCTCTTCCTTCACTTTCACTCTCTCGTCCATTGATCTTTCCCTCTCCCCTTTC
This sequence comes from Mitragyna speciosa, assembly GCA_024721245.1. NCBI lineage: Eukaryota > Viridiplantae > Streptophyta > Magnoliopsida > Gentianales > Rubiaceae > Mitragyna > Mitragyna speciosa. The sequence continues at coordinate 20,364 of JAMWEH010001540.1, read as the reverse complement.
ACTTTCACATACCTCCTTCCAAGGAGAGGCCTCTTTCCTTCTAATTTTTTCTATCTAGAAATGATTCCTAGGGGAATCTACTGTAATTTTTATGGCCTTTTTTGCGAGAAGATCGTGCCTCCAATTCAAAAGGAGTCCTCTCTCATGCTCAGGATCATTTTTCCATGGGTGTTCTCTCGGCTACTTCCTTTTCTAAGCAAACCACAAATGACGAGGAGCTCTCCTCTTTACCGGACAGTGATGTGGCTTGGTATCATTGTTTTTTGATTTTGTACAATTTGTTATTACCATATATTGCTGTTATTGATTTGTTGCTTGGTTGTGAACCGAAAACTTTTTTCCACAGTTATTGATTAGTTGGGATAGACAAGACGAACCATTGGGTTCGTTCATCTCCTCTCCATTTGTTAGCTGCTTATGGATATTCTTGACCAGATAAGAACCCTCTTGAACCCTGAGCGGTTGAAAATGTTCTCTTACCCCATTTTGGATTTTTTTTTTTTTTTTTTTTTTTTGGGATCTAGCATCTTGAGCATTTTTTGATGGCTGGTGTTCTTTTTGTGCTTTCTGTGATGATTTCTTGTTGACTGGAGCCCCATCTAAGCATAGTAAAAAACGAAGGAGGTGCCATGATTGACCCACGCTTGGCAGCTTTCTAACCACCTTCAGCTAATCTGGCCCTCGATTCGTGTTCTACAATAAAATATGAGTTCATGCCCAACATTTGGGCTCGACAACGCGTCGTCCGAGTTCTACCCCACGGTGGCCCACGATGATATTGACTACAGCCTGGCAGAGCACCATTAGCACAGGATGATGAAACCCTTCTGACGACCCTACGAAGAAGAAAGGCAAAATAGGAATAAAAGAAAAGAAATATAAATAGAAAGTGAAAAATAAAAAAACCAAAAGGTAAGTGAAATCTGGGGATAAATAAAAGAAAATAAAGAAATAGAAAATGAAAACAAAAACAGAAATGATATGAAGTCCAAAATATAAAAATAAAAGAAAAAAGGCGTTACTTAAAATTTGGAAAAGGAAAAGAAAAGAAAATGAAAGAGCAAAAAATAAAAGGAAGGACATTAGGTAATCTCATCCAAATCCCACAAATTGTAATAATTGTGATTCAACCCCAAATTTAATTCCATTTTCAAGTAGCCCCCAACCTTTGACATCTTGCCATTAGACTCCATAACTTTTGAAATCTATGAACTGACCCTAAATTTGATTATTCTCACAATAAAACCCTTAATTTCCCAAAATTCACAAATTGATCCCCAGATTTCATTTATTCACGCTCAAGCCTTGAATTATGTATAATTACAACTCGGCCCATAGATCTTTGTGTATTTGCAATTAGCCCCAAGAATTTATCTTATTTGATTTTGACCCCTAAATTTTGATTATTTTCAATTTAGACCCTAGATTTTATGTTTTTGCAATTTGCCCCATACTTTACTTTAGTTGTACTTTTTCCCCATTCTTTGCTTTATTTACCATTTAGCCCTTACATTTCATGTTATTTACAATTTAGTCTCTTAGACTGGGTCTGGCATATAGAATTTATGCCTATATGTTATGTGCCAGCATGCTTATGTGCTATTTAGTTTATGTGTTATGTGTTTAATTTACTATTAGTCACAGTTAATTAAGGATCGTTACCACATACTTACTAGTCTAATGCTATTGTAGGAATTAATTGTCATTTTGCCGTGTAATCACTTTTTATCATTCATTTTTTTTATTTCTTTAGGATTTTTCATCCAAAAAAATTACAAGTGTTATCCAACTTCTTAAAACCCTTCATATATATATATATATATATATATTATTTTTTTATAATAATATTATTGCATTTCATGTAGTATCTTTGTCATGTCATGTAGGAAATAAAAAGTTTTACGTTGTTCATTTTAAATAACACATGTTTATCGATTTAAAAGTGAAAGACTCCTAAAAATGCTTATTTTCCTTCTTGCATAAAAAAATGAAATCTTGGGTCAAGGATTCTTTTAAGAGTCTGCATGTTTTAGATATATTACTTATTAAATTAAGAAATTAAAATTTTCTATTCGAAAAAGGGATAATGTTTTGACGTTTTAGTCTAAGTATTCCCTAAATTCCTCTACATGAAGGAAATTTTGAATCGATTTAGTCCCCATTCTTATGTTTTTACCTTTTTCATTATAGCATATTTATTCCATTCTTTTTTGCATCACTTACACCTATGAAATTATGAGTATTATATGTTTTGTTTTAGACTCATTTGCATTTTGGGATATCCTACGAGTCCATGTATTCGGCAGGTCACAATTAACGCAATTATACTGTTTAGAACTCAAAGATATTTTTGACCATTCAAGAATCCACTTTTTGAGTCTTTATTTATTCGAAGGATTTTTATTTTCATACATTGCATCTCATTTCGTTAGACACCCGAATACGATAAAAGTTAGAAAAGTGCATAGTAAATTATGCCAGTGATTTATTCAAGTATGATAGACTGCCTAGGTATCTCATAGCGAGTCCTAGTGTTCCTTAGTTTTTTTCGGGTACTAGAAGTCATCTAACATAGGATTTTCGTTTCTATGTTAAATTTTTTTTTTTTTTTGCTTGATTTCAATAATTTATCCCTTTTCTCTATTTTTATCAATAGGTTCTACCACACAGGATTTTTAGTACTCTAGTTTTGTATATCTAGAGTTTTATTCTTATCACTTCCTTTAGCGTACGTTTGGTTCATGAGATGATATGGGATTGAATAACTAATCCCATGTCATCTCATGTTTGGTTTTTTTTTTTTACATCGTATTACTTATCTTACTTAATTACTTTAATCCCATAAATATGGGATAAAATAATCCCATGAGGGGGTTGGTATTAGTTATCCTAGGATGAAGGTGTATGTTAAATAACAATAATATAAACTAATTTAGTTGTAGACATATCTTATAATAATCAAGATTAATATGTTATCTTCCTAAATCCTCCCAGGACTCTCTTTTATAAAAGGTACAATTTAATATTTTTCGTTCAACAATTGTTTTGCAGATTGTATCAAGTTTTTAATTTTGTTCGTATTATTATTTTATGTTTCCAATGGTTTGTTTTGCTCTTTTTTTTTAGTTTTTATTTATTTTTCAATTTCACTTTGAATTCATCATGATTTTATTTTTCCATGTAAAACTATGAATTTTTTTTTTTAAGTATTTCAAGTAACTACACGTTAATAATTAACTTCATGCCATGACATGATGGTAGGGGTTGGCAGATTTAATCGAAAAACAAAAAAAAATGCAATAATCACTCCATTCTAAACTGAAAAATGAGGGTAACCGAATTGAAATTGGAAAGCGGTTAGGTTAATCGAACCTCATTTATAAAAGTGATTTTGATTTTAGATATCAATTTTTAAAAACTATGGTTAATCGAACCGGTTCACGTATATATTTTAAAGGCTAATATTTTTGAATATTATAAAGGAATTGGGGAGAACAAAATCATTTCATTTTCATGTTTAAAATAAATAAAAAACTTAAATATCATATTTGATTTTTCTTTCTTTTTAATTTTAATTTGTATATTATTCCTTCTTTTTATACTCTAATTATCATTTTTTTGTGAACAACTAAAAAATTACTTTGATATAACTTAGATACGAAATATGAAAAATAACATAAGTATTTTTTACTTGTATTATGAAAAATTTGATTTCTAACTTTTTTATTTTAAAAAGAGTGGATGCAAAAGTTTCAATTTGTAATTTTATTACTTATTTTTCAAATTAATTGAAATTGTACAAGTAGCCTTTTTTTAATTTGAACCAGTATTTATGTTATAATATTTTGTTATCTATTTTTTAAATTTTACTTAATATTATATGATTCTAATTACCCGCTGTACCTGACTTTCTTTAACTAGTGTCCGATAATTAATTAATAAACCAATGAGAGTTGGAACAGTTGGGCAAACCAATACAAGCTATTCTGATTAGGAATTTGGATGTATGAACCAGTTAAACAATCCATGCCTACCACTACATGAAGGTTTTTTGGATGATTGTGGATCTTAATATGCATATTATTTAGTATTGATCATTATGTATTGTGTTAAATAATAATTAATTAATTTTGTTGCTCATAATTGTAGGGCTTCTATTTTGTGATTAATTGGGATCTTAAAGCTCCCAATTTTTTCTTTAAAAAATTATTTTTTATTCTTAGTCTATTGTAGTAATATATTTAATTATTATGTTTTTTTTATAGATATGATGATTCATATAATACAATTTAAACATTATTTTTTGAATTATCAAATAAAAATAATAATTCATCTTATTTCTATTTTTATATTTTACAATATTATAATTCTTAGAATATTATTTGAATATGTGTTAGATTGCCAAGTAAAAATAATTATATAAATATATGCATACTTTAGCCAATTAAACAACAATTCGATTTCTAACGAAACACAGGATGAGACTATTTCTTAAGAAATCTCATCAAATTCAGTACTAACCAAATACTAGATTGAAAGGATTGTCAATCTAAGGATGATTCATCTCGGGATTATGGATCCTGAGATGAGTCATCCTGTCTGTAAACCAAACGAACCTTAGAATTCCTTTAGAATAGGATTAATATCCGGATACACCGCACACGCCGAATAACCACTACATAGTTTATTAAAATTTTATTTTAGATATTTTAGGATTATAATTTTCTATTTCATGGTATAATTAAGCACCAGAAGTGCACAAGAGGTGCTTTATTCCTGTGTATCGCACGCATAACTTTTAGCAATTCCTCCCATTTTATTTGTTTTCTCATTGGAGGCATGACATTGGGAAGAGGATGAGAAGGTGCTGTAACGAAGAGGAAGGTGGCAAAAAAAAATTTCTTTTTTTGACAAAAATTGAAGGGTGTTTTATGGCAGAATTTTGATTTTATTTTTTGGATTTCCTCGATTTGAGGTCAACATATGTTAATTAGATTTGACTCCAGTGGTGATGGATGGACCCGAGAGGTGCTTGTGGGTCTCCACTGATAGTGAGTTAAGGATATCTTATCTCGGTTGTTACTACTTGCTGGCTATATTTTTATACTCGGATTGGATATCGATGCGACTGAACTTAGAGATCAGAGGTTAATAGATTCGATCAGGAATCGATTTGGAGTCGAATCAGATGACCTCATAAATACGTCATAATATATATTTGTGTGTGCGTGGGCGTGTGCGCGCGCGTAATTTTTTCCCAATTTTAATTGTTACAAAACAAAAATAATAACCAACCAAAAAAATTAAAAAAATCATGTTTTAACTCTATTTTCATTGGGCAAAAAATAAGATGATAGCCCACATAATTTTTTTACTATCAAAGTGACAAATTTTTCACAAAATATTAGTCTAGTAATAATTGTTAAGCATATAGGCCCTACCTTTTTGTTTGGGAGCTTACAAATTAAAAAGACCTTTTTTTTTATTTTCTAGATATAATTTTTGTCAAGTGCTAAATAAAGGCAAAGTCCAACGATCAAAGGCGCAAAAGGAAATGATTAAATGGTTTGAATGAGATGAATACGATGGGATAATTCTTTCCTTTTGATAATTATTTCCTTTCCAAGTCTCTCAATTTCTTTGACTTGGGATTGGAACCCACCAACCATTTTCTGGATGAAATGTATACGTTATGCAATTTTAGGAAACAAATGTGGAATCCAAAATTTGATTGAGGGAAGTGAAATGACAGAATGAATTGAAAGGAGCCAGCCTAGAAAGCAGTGCCTCTGTCGGTTCTAAAATCTCCGATCAAATTCAGTTTTGGCTGGTCAAATTTTGTTTTCGATCCGATTTGACTGATTTTTTAATTTTCGATTTTATAGTTCAGTTCAAACGGAAGACTCAATCAGTTTGTGATATGATCGGTTCAAAATGACCGGTCCGGTCCAAATTTAAAAACACAGCTTGCCGAGCCAAAGTTGCTAGGTTTGGAAAGGAGAAATGGCTGGATGAAAGCGACTGGAGTTTGGTGGTAACACGGGACTTTTAAACAAGTTCATATTAGATTTATAAAAATTAAACAGTCAACAGTACTACACTAACGGGAAGATTTTCTTTGTTGTAAATTTATGAGGATGGAGAACCGTTTTATAATTTGGTCAAACCTCGTTAATGTAATTAACCCTTTCTTATATCAACTTCTTCTTTACTTCATGGTGCTTAAATTATGGGGTCATAAACTTTTCTCCTCTGTAATATAGTTCTTGTTTCACTTTGCCTCTTAAAAATTTATCATCACTTTGTCGCTTGGATAATGGTCCAAAGAATAGTTAGTTAGATCATTAATCAAAAGAGTAAAACGAGTAAAATAGCCTCCAATATTTAGTTGAAACGATTATTTTACTACTTTAAATATTTTTATTCCATCATTATCATTCTATTGACTAGAAAAAAAATGAAAAATTTTTGGCTTGAAGAGAACTGGAAATACCTGAGAATGTGGCTGGAACTGGACAATTATGCTAGACTAGTGATTTTGACACACTATGTGTGTACCTAATCAAATAATATTTTTATATAATAATATTTTGTTTTAGTAAACGTTATGGAATGTATATTATATTTTTCACAAAAAAATTATGTCTGAGGTCTCATAAAGTGTGGTAGGGTAGATATAAAATTATCTAAGAGATTTATGAGAAGCTATTTGTAATATTTTATGTAAAGATTGTACAATTATATTCTTGGTGAAAAGGGTAATACAGGAATCTTAAAAAAGTGACACAAAGAGAAACACCAATATATGCACTTCGCTTTATATGTAAGATATGACAATGCCACATGCTTGCCAAATATTGTTTTCTAAAAACTACTCCTTATCCAATTGTGTTTTTAAAAAATGACCAACCAAACATGTTTCTACTTTTTTTTTATAAAATAAAGTTATATTTTTCTAAAACTCATACCAAAATCATAATCCACATGCCGCATCAATTTTTCTTGTCACTCCAATAGCAAGCTTACCTTTTATTTAAGTGAAGAACCATGTCCAGGGAAGACTCCTCTGCATAATAGCTATGTTCAAGTTCTTCTTTAATTTTGTCTTTACGTGGCTAGAGTTATGAAAGAGCCAAGTGCAGCCGAGTTGAATATTTTACACTTGAACTCAAAACTTTGTTCAAACTTGACTCGTTTATTAAACGGACTAAAATTGTTATTCAAGCTACACCCATATACCCCCTCTTAATTAACCTGTGGAATGGATTCAAAACTATTATAAATAATTAGTGATGGATAGCAGTCATCAGAACCTGTATTGAGGAAAATGGAAGAATGAGTAACGGAAAGGAGCTAAATCTAGTAATTTGCTCAAAAGTTGGTCTTCGTTCGCTTTTGTCACGAGAGGATGTTGCTGAGTAATTGGAGCCTTCACATAGTGGAAACGCATGGTGGGACTGCAGGACTTTGTCTTTAATATGCCATTCGTTTGCCATGCATATTTTGACTAATTTTATTCAACTATGAGGAAACTTACGTGGAGCCATGGGGCTTGTCTTCCAGGTGTATTAATAAAATATGAGGGAGGAATTCATGGAGAGGGTGCTGAGAGGTTTGTTTTGTGTTTTCTCCAATTTGTCAATAATGTTGAATATAAGAGGTGTCAAGGAGTAGCTCTTCTTTTTTTCTCATTCCACTTATTTAATGTTTTTGGATATCATCAGCAAAAGGTGTTATCTTCTCAGTACTACTCGGGGACGTATTGGACAGCGACATGACTAAACGTCTTCTGTCTTATTTGTGGGCAAATATCTTTTTGAGACGATCTTGTTTCGGGGAAAAGTATACAATACATTACGTGCATTGCCATGTGGTGTATTAGAACCAATAATTTATCGCCATGTGGCAATGGTGGGCCATACCTTGTATTATTTGACGATGTGTGATTGGTTCTAGTGCACCACGTGGCACGCCACGTGGCGCGCGTGGTGCACGCAATACTCACTCCTTGTTTCGGCCCCAGCAAAAGGACCGTACTAATCTGTTTATGCATAATAAATGATACAGAACAACATAAGAATGTATATCAACCGAATATTGTACATCACCCAGATGAAGTCGAGGATATCAACCGAATATTGTACATCACCCACTTCATCCTGGGGTATACGATAATTACTTGACAACCTCGCCTGAAGGAACCTGGTGGAATTCTTAAAATAAACGTCGCTAGCTTGATGCCCTGACGCACAAAATTGTCGCCATGATTCCTTAGCAACACAGAAATTTCACTTTTGAACTGTAAATTGATTATGATAAACATGGGAAAGACCCAAAGGACGTTTCAAAAGTTGTTGGTCGTCAGTCAATGGAAGAAGACACAAGAAAGAAAGAGATGTTTGGAAAATGTTACCCTTCTTTACTGGATTTCATTGCAGTGAAATTCTTTTGTTGGAATAGGTTACCAATATTATAAAATAAGACTTTGGCTGGAGTCTTTATACATATATATATATATAAAATAAGACTTTGGCTGGAGTCTTTTTAAAACATTCTTCACAATTTACAACATTCAGTTTCGTTTCCAAAAAGGGAAAAAAATAGTTTGGAATATTAGCACTCTGCTCTTTTTTATTCGCATTTTATTTGTTTCATATTCATGTGTGGAGAAGCGGTGGTGTTAGTAACCAACAAGATGGAGTGTCATTGCACAAAAATAGAGTGCTAATATCAGCACCAAAAGAAAACACTCAAGCATGTTTGCCTACATATTTCAGTGCAAATTTTAACAGAACTTCGAATATGACTTGGTTAGTTTTGCCATTGGGTTTAAGAACTGATTCAAAGATACCCTTTTTTTTTTAAATAATTTTTTCCCTTTTAAACGATGATCATGCCAAAGTTTGTTAGCGTATTAATAATCTGTTTTAGGAGTAAAAGTACCATTTGAAACATCATGAGCTAAGCTAAAAGTCTTGACTTAGTAGTGAAAATAATTAATTTGGGATCTAGCGTTACAGGTTAAAAGATCATCAATGTGTGATTTTCCGGTCATTCTGATATGGTTTAGAAATATAGCAGTGTTTTTCCCATTATATAGGATTTTATTGTTTATATCAAAGTAAAAAAGAAAACAAAATAGAAAAGCATGCCAGAGTCTTGATTTAAAATTCACGTTGATGTCATAAATAACAAATCTAAAACGATCAAGTTCAAGTTACCAAATAATAAACAGTTCAATGTCATGCACATCTAGTGATCGGTGGCCTTGAAAGTTACTTCAGTGTCATCAAAGTAAGCAAATTACCATATTCAAAATCCAATATCGTAGAATATTATGTATTTGAATAGTCAATAACATACAAAGTTCATTAAAAAAAAAAAAAAACAAATACAAAGTTTGTGATGGTAATTTTCTATTATGTCCTCATTTATTATTCTATTGGGGTCCTATTCCCAATTGGCAGGGAAGGATGCCAGATACTGGGAATTCGAGTATGTACAGCGCGTTACGTACGTTTACTTGTTCAAATTAGCCCTGGGCTCACAAATATCATTTATCACAAGTTAATGGTCATGATTTGATAAAATTGAATGGACGGTAGAGATGCCAAATTTAAATTAAAAATATTTAAAAACGAGATAGTTTTAGAAGAAAAAATAATTATATTACAACTCTAAACAGTTACATTAAAATGCTGGACACATGAAATGACAATGGGCCAAATTGCTAGTCCCTTGCTCCTTCAAACTCCACTCCACTATAAAAAAGGGTCATTTGTCCGCGCAAATATTCAGCTGCATTTGTTCTCTTGCTCATTCATTCAGTCTCATGTTCAGTCATGGGGAAGAAACAAAGTGATCATCATCTAATTTCCTCTCTACAATTCTTAGTAGCTCTGTTGATTTTCTCCAAGGAAGTGGTAGAGACACGGACCACTAATATAGATGTTAACGTGGGTTTGGTTCTTGACATGAATTCATGGGTTGGGAAGATGTCTTCAAGCTGTATCTCAATGGCCCTTTCTGATTTTTATGCCTCCCATGGTCATTACGAGACTAGGCTGGTTCTGCATACGAGGGACTCCAACAATAGTGTTATTGGAGCTGCTGAGGCAGGTAATGTCTCTTCCTCTCCGTCTCTTTTTCGTATCCTATAGTTTCAGTAAAAATTTCATACCGTCAAATATCATTGTGGATTTGGCCATAACTGCAGTGACTGCACTCCGAGTAATCCACTGTCCTCATTCCACTTAAAAGAAACAAAATTGGGCATTGGATTTCTATTATACTTTGTGATGTTATACTCATGTTACGCCACCTAAATGAGTTACATATTTACATGTCTTTGGAGATATAATTAGTGAAAATACACTTGTTATCTACTTAGGCGGTGTAACATGAGTATAACATTACAAAGTGTAATATGGAACCCCAAGCCACAAGATTGTGTCTATTTCGTCATTTATTATAGTAAGTATTTTACGAGAAGCAAACACTTAATGTGCAAGAATATAAAATTCTGGCCAAGAATTATTTGGGCTAATGACCTAATGGAATTGGTCCCAAATTTGGACCAATGGAATTTTATTAGAATATATAAAAACATACAGGCGAAGATGAAATACAAAACAAAGAATCTCCCATTTTCATATTGAGACTAGTATAAATATATGACATAACAGCAATAACATGATTTAAAATTTCTTTTGACTTTTAATTTTTCTCAACTTACTACAAGAATAAAACTCCCTATATATAATCTAGGGATTGAAAATGTAATTCTAATAGAAAACTAACAAATAATATTTAATACTTTAAATAAACTATTAACAACACAATCAAAACATAATTTCTAAAACTAAATAAAAAACTTGTAACATTTTCGGAGTTTGGTTTAATTATATGCCAATAATGCGTTGCTGAACTAAGCTCTTAGTTGAATTAGGTCCAACAACAGCACGAACAAAATTGCTATCACAAACAAGACTTTTTTAACGCAATCTTCAGTGTATCTTTCAAACCAACAATTTGTGATTGATCTTCTAATTCTCTATTCAAGCAATCTGCATATCTGGATGAATATTATTTCATCATTCATTATTAACAAATTTGGCAACACCTATTCTTTTATGTCGTCCTATCATCCAAAATCAACAATTTTTGCAGATTCATTCATTTTTGACAATTTTGGCAAGACGGTTTTTTGAATCTCTGCCTATCATCCAAAATCAACAATTTTGGTAGGTTAATTTTTTAGTCTCTACCCAATTAGGAGCAATTTTTGGCTAATTTTTAACAGCAATGAGTAGCCCAAAATCAACCGAGTGATCCTATATATTTGTTGTTCTAGTATTCCAATAAACACAAAACTAGCGATCCATATTTAATAATAGATACTCAAGGATCAAAACTTAGGGCTTTGATACCACTTATTAGCCCCAAATTTATTTTTCCTGTGTTTTTGTTGTGTTAACAAGTGGTATTGGAGCTCTAAATTTTGATAGTTGAGTTTCTATTGTTAAATTTAAGAGATAAGATTTGTGTTTGGGTCTAGGTTTAGGTTTTAGGATTTTGGGGTATTCATTGGTGTTGATTTTGGGTAAAAAATTAGTCCTGATTGAACAAAGATTAAAAAAAAAATGATACTACAAAAATTGTTAACTTTGGATGATAGAACAGGGACAAAAAAAAAAAAAGGTCTTGCCTGAATTGTTAAAGTGAATGACGCCAGTTATATGGATTGTTTGATTAGAGATTACTCCACAAATTATTTGGCACTAATTTGTGTCTTTCTTGTTTTGTCTTAGTTTTTTTTTAATTAATAATTCTCACTACAATGTATTTTTGTATTGCACAATTGGAGTGAGACTCCCAAATTTGTATTGGGTGTGATTCTTAGACTTTTTGTCGAAAAATACTTATATGGACCGAATTTATGGGTGGAGCCGGTAGACCATGTGATCCAGAATTATCCACATGAGGTGGGTTCTTGGTGGGCCATGTGTGGGATATGACTGATATGAATGATTCTAGACCACAGGATTCATGACCTCACTCGTGGACTCGATCCATATAATTATTTTTCATTTTTGCCATGGACAATTTGAGGTGTGGATCCTAGTATACCTAACCCTCATTTTTTATTTGGAGTGTGGTTCCCAATATACATATCTAACTCTCGCCCTTTTTTTTCCCTCTTTTTCCTAGCTACCAAGATCGAAGTCTGGACCCTCAACCTTGGCAGGGGGAATGCATTATGAGCGTTTCCCTGGCTGCTAGGCTTTGCCCAGTAGTTTTGATTTGTCTTAGCTAACCTCTTGACCGTGTAAATTTGGATTTTTTTTTCATATCCATAAATATTAGCTTCTTCAACATCGGATGGTATTAAGTGTATAAGGTATTCACAAGTAAGAATGCTGTAATATCTTTTTGTGGATCGTAATCAGTGGTATATTAAGCTAATGAGTGGGCATATTAGATACAACTGTCTTTGCGATCTTGTTCCCTTTTCTCAGCACATTTGGGTTGTAGTCTCTTTTTGTGGAGGGAATTCAGCTATACATTGAGCTCAAGAGTAGTCATATTAGATACAACTGTCTTTGCGAGCACTTGTTCCGTTTTCTCAGCACATTTGAACGTTGAAGTTTTGTCTCTAAGAAGATGGCAGAACAGACGACCATTTAATTTCCTCTAAAAACGAATTTGTGCTTGTGATCAGTTTGTTGATTTGTTTTACTCGAAACTAAATATACCCTAATTTTCAAGCTCTACGGATCATAGTTTCATGCCGCGGGTCGTGGTCGCGTCTCAGTCGTGGTTATTCCACATTCGTCACAGCATATCAGTTAAATATAGGATGATATGCACATTATACCACGTCAAAATTTTCAAAAATTAAAAAATTACTAAGATTAAAAAATATCATAACAATCACAATTATCAAATTAAATTTACTAATATACTTACACTATCATGTATAGTTACTAATTATTTACATAAAGTAATACTATTGTAACCATATACCTATAGCATTAATAGTAAATGATTTTAGTATTGATTTTATATGATATCAAAACTTAAATATAAGAGAAAAATCATTATATCTTATATAACACAACATGAATTGCACAAAAAAGCTGTAGTTTTTGTTTTCAGTTCAATACAATAAAGAAATAGATATCTATCAAATAATACTACAAAATATAAAGATATAAAGAAGCATGCATTTCACCATGTTCTCAATAAACATTTTCATCATAAATTGATCAATAAGAACTTTTAGTTGGATTGGGTCAATAGATCTACAAAAGTTTGCAAAACTAGAAAAAAATTTCTATGTAGTGATATGGAAATTTTGTATCTTTTGATTCAAGGAGTTGTGGATAAGAAAGAAAGAGAGAGATGATGGGGTTGGGTTATGTGGTTCAAGAGTGGATCTTCACCTTTAAAGTTATGATATATGCTTAATACTTGGTGCCAATTTGTAATCCCGTTATTTTGTATAGAATGGTGAAAAGATTAATTCTTGATTGTTTTTTCCAAAACTATGATTACTAATCTTCAACTTTTTGTTTCTTTTTTAGTATTTTGTTATTAAAGGAAGGCAGTAGGGAAAATTATGTTTGCCTTCCTAAATTTTTGGGTTCATAATAGTACATATTATTGGAATGTTAGACTGATTTTCATCGATACTATATCATATCATTCTATATCCATTGATATCCCGGATTTCTCGACGAAATGTATCCCGATTTAGTGTTGCAGGTAACGATATCATATCGGTAGGCCGTGTTCTAGTTGTACTTGGTAGGGGTGTTCATGGACCAGGTATCCGGTCCATGAACAAAAACTTTGAACCGAACCGGTCCTACCAGTTCGGTAGAATTTCGAACCGTGAACCGGTCCTACACATAGCGAGTACCCGACCTTCCGGTTACCCACAAAATCGGTTCGGATAGACCGGTTACCCGACTCCGATCCATCATAATTTATCAGTATTTTTAAAATAAAAAATAAAACAAGAAAAATCGTAAACCATCATTAAATTACTAGTAACACAAGTATCAATGATTTTAAAGTTAAATTACATCATAAAACTGTAATTTTCAAAGTAACCAAAAAATAAAAAACTAAATAAACATATAGACACTTAGTTTTTTAAACCTTCATTATCACATTTCAATTAGCTATAAAAATAAAAAATACTTAATAAATAGTCAAATGAACATCCAAATAATAAAATAAATAGTCAAATGTTCATCAATCAAGAATGAAATAGAAGCACAACTTAGTAGTAACAATAAAATAAATCAAAAACTAAAACAATGAATTAGTAAAATAATATCACATACCAAAATGACAAAACTACCCCTTACTATGGACCGGGTCGGGTATTCGCCGGTTCACAAGGATGTGAACCGCTACCCGACCCGCTTAATTTATGAACCGACTCACTATCCGACCCGGTGTCAATAATCGGTTCGGTTACCCTCTTTTTTCGGTTCGGGACTTATCAGTTTTTTTATTTTTCGGTTTTTCAGTTCTTTTTGAACAGCCCTAGTACTCGGTCGATACATCACGGATTTGGCCGATATTACGAACTAGAATCGAAGTAGAATATATACATTTTGTCATTTTCATATATCTTGAAAGCTCAAATAGGCATTTTGATATTCAGTTTCTTCTGTTTGCGCATGGTTGCAGCTGTAGATCCTGATGAGAAGATGCAAAGGTGCAAGCTATTCTTGGACCACAAACATCTATGCAAGCCAATTTTGTCATAAACCTAGGACAGAAATGCTGAGGTGCCAATTATTTCATTTTCTGCCACAAGCCCTTCTCTTTCCTCTCTTAGAAGTAATACTTTCGTACGAGCTACTCTGAATGACTCATCTCAAGCACAAGCCATAAGTTCCCTCATTAAAGCCTTTGGATGGAGAGCAGCTGTTCCAATCTACGTAGACACTGAATTTGGAGAAGGAATTATCCCATACTTGAGTGATGCCTTGCAACAAGTTGAGACTCACTATCCCTTATAGAAGTGTAATTCATCCATCAGCTACTGATGACGAGATTGCTAGAGAACTTTACAAGCTGATGACAATGCAAACAAGAGTTTTCATTGTGCATATGCCTCCCACTCTTGGCCATCGTCTTTTTGCTCAAGCAGAAGAGGTAGGAATTGATGACTGAAGAATATGTTTGGATCATAACCACAGGGATGACTAATCATCTAAGTTTTCTACATCATTCTGTCAAAGAATCAATGCAGGGGGTATTAGGAGTAAAACCATATGTTCCAGGAAGGAAAAAGCTTAATCGATTCATCAGTCGCTGGAAAAGAAAATTTCATCGACTGATCAACACTGATCTTAATTACTTCGGCTTATGGGCATATGATGCAGCTACTGCACTTGCAATGGCAGTAGAAGAAGCTCTACCTATGAAAACTGAATCAGAAGAGGTTAAGCCCTCAAGTTCTTTCCATCTCGAGTCTGCAGTCTCTCAAATTGGGAAACACCTCCCTGAAATAATTTCAAGGACTAAATTTAATGGCCTCACTGGGCCTTTCAGTGTCGTTGACGGGCAACTACAATCATCATACTTCAAGATTGTCAACATCCTCAGTAATAGGGAGAGAGGAGTTGGATTTTGGACTCCAAAATGGGGAATCACTAGGACATTAAAATTCTCAAAATCCGATTTACACTCTTCTTCAAAAGCCACACTGAAAGGGATTATTTGGCCCGGTGATACTACTTCTACGCCCAAAGGTTGGGCTATTCCCACAAATGGGAAGAAGTTGAGAATAGGAATCCCGGTTAGGGGTGGTCCTAATGCTTTTATAAATATAATAAGAGATCCTTGCACTAACAAGACTACTTTTACAGGGTATTCCGTAGATGTCTTTGATTCTCTAATGAAAATGTTGCCATATTATGTTCCTTATGAATATGTTCCTTTTGCAAAGACTAATGGTGAAAGTGCCGGCACCTACGATGACTTGGTGTATCAAGTTTATCTTGAGGTAAGTTACAATCTGTTGCTTGTTTATTTTATTTTCAGCTAGTGTCTATGACACTAATTTACTCTAGATCAAATAAGTTTTTGCAAGGAAAGTATTAAAAAGAAGGGAAACGAAAGAACTGCAGAAGTGGGAAAGAACTACAGAAGTTCTCGTGCCAAAAGAAACACAAATCTTGGCACCTTTTTTTATAAATCTATTAAACTAGTTTCCTTCTGCTTTTTCCACGTTTTGGATTAAAAAAATATTTAATTCTTCGTTCCCTTCTTTCCTTTTCTTTCTCATGCTATCAATCGAAGAAGAAGTTAAAACATATTGTGGGAAAAATGCAATAGAAGGTTTGGTTACTATTCTCTCTCTTTTTTTTTAATACAACTTGACTACCTTCATGTGGGCTCCAAGTTTTCTATTACATTTTGCATATTACACTTTATATTACGCACTTTAATAAATTGACACGTGTTTTTTGTGATATGATGCTATAAAGAGCTTTGATTGTAATTGATTATGTGTCACCCTATGAAGGAGTGTAATATGGAATGCAACATATAAAGTGCAACAGATTCTGAAGAACTTCTGCCTTTTGGGCTTCAAGTCTTTTGTTACATTTTGCATATTGCACTTTATATTATACAGTCCAATAAATTGACATGTGTCTTTTGTGGTAGGATACTTTAGATAGATTGAATTTTAATCGATTATGTGTCACCCTATCAAAGACTATAACATGGAGTGTAACGGATAAAGCGTGACAGAAGAACTTGTTCCCTTTGGGCTCCAAGTCTTTTGTTATATTTTGTATATTACACTTTATGTTACATACTTGAATAAATTGAAACGTGTCTTATGTGGTAGGATGCTATAAAATGATCATGTAGCAACAATCCAAACCACTCTCAATTCTGGAACAATTTGTTTTACTCATTTTCCTAATTATAAATTACCACTGGCTAATATATCCTAATATTCTTCTAGCTCATAAACTTCATGGTGTTTTAACTCTAATGTTGATCATTTTGGACAATCCACTAGATTGGTTCTATTTGCATAATTCATACCAGGAGTACAAGGAATAAGTAAGACAATTGCAAGAGATCTCTCGCCAAAGTGACATCTTAATCTTTTGTTTCAATATCTAAATGGTATTTTGTTTTTCTCATATTTCTTTTGAAATTACACATGCTAAAGTGATCGTGCGCAGAACTATGATGCTGCCGTGGGTGATATTACCATTAGAGCCAACAGGTCTACCTATGTTGACTTTACCCAACCATACACTGAATCTGGCATTGCAATGGTCGTGCCTGTCCAAGACAGGAGGACAAAAAATGCATGGGTTTTCTTGAAGCCACTAACTTGGGACCTTTGGGTGATAAGCGCTTGCTTTTTTGTTTTTATCGGATTTGTGATTTGGATTCTTGAACATCGGACTAATGAGGAATTTGCTGGATCTAGTACACATCAAGTTGGCACTAGCTTCTGGTTCTCTTTCTCAACCTTGGTCTTTGCTCATAGTAATCTATCATCCCCCTTTCTTTTCTCTTATATGTAAGCAACAATAGCATGTAGGCATAAAATAATTAGTGAGGGCATCATCATGTAAATAAAGGTGCACAGCCATGAACGAATACTAATAGTTTTCCCAAATATAATGCAGTTAACTATTGGTTATGCTAGCTATAATAATGGGGATGTGGAACTAAGGGAAAATTGCATTATGCACCTTTTAAGTCTGTTGAAACTTGAAAATTGCATATGCCTGTCTTCTCACTGCATAATCTACAGGGGAGAAAATAGTGGGCAACATAGCTAGGTTCGTGGTGACCATATGGTGCTTTGTAGTTCTGATCTTAACTCAAAGTTACACAGCCAGCTTATCATCAATGTTGACCGTCCAACAGCTTGAGCCCTCTGTCACTCATGTGCAAGAGCTTATAAGGAATGGAGACAATGTAGGCTACCCAAAGGGCTCTTTTATGCTAGAATTCTTGAAGCAGTTGAAGTTTGATGAGTCAAGGCTTAAGGAGTACGATACCTTGGACGAATTGGAAGTACTTTTTACGAAGGACAAGGCACATGGTGGCATTGCAGCCGTTATTAATGAAATACCTTACATGAAGCTTTTCCTCTCAAAACATTGCTCAAAGTACACCATGGTTTCACCGATAATTAAGAGTGATGGATTTGGCTTTGTATGCTCTCTCTCTCTCTCTCTCTCTCTCTCTCTCTCTCTCTCTCTCTCTCTCTCTATGAATAATGTGCAAAAACGCCAAGTAATTTGTATCCCTAACTTAGATGATTTGGCAAAATTTAATTATCTGCTTTTATCTCTAACTTAGATGATTTGGCAACATTTAGTTATCTGCTTCTTCAGCAAAGTTGTTACTTTATTTACAATGGTTTTTAACCATAAACTTTTTCTCTGTATATCAAGTGAATGATGTTGCTCTTTTGCATGATTCAACTCTAATCTGCCACTTGTAAAATTTGCAGGCCTTCCCAATTGGTTCCCCTCTTGTACCTGATATATCAAGAGCAGTCCTAAACCTTACTGAAGGGGACAAAATAGCTGGTATTGAGAATGAGTGGTTGGGGCAACAAACTACTTGTCCAGACCAAAGCAATATGGTATCATCTCACAGTCTAGGACTCAACAGTTTTTGGGGCCTATTTCTCATTGTTGGAATTGCTTCCTTCATTGCCCTCATCATCTACGGATCTATGTCAATGTATGAACACAGACATCTACTAAAGACATTAGATGCAAAAGATTTGTGGGCAAAGGCTATTTCATTCACTAATTGCTTCAGGAAGATAGAAGAAGAGCACCATTCTAGACATTTACAGATGCCAAATCACTTTGTGCAAAATTCCGGACATTTGCAGATGACAGACCACTCAATTTTGTCCGTCAGTGCACTGAGTTCTAATCGTTGCTTATCTAGTCGATCATCATCAAGCCTGTCAATCATTGCGGATGTAAACGTTGCGGAAGTAGGAAATTCGTTTATATAATTACGCATGCAATGGGAGTCCAGAATAAGGTAGCCAGATTATCCTAATTTAACCAAAGCGAATAAAAATAGCATCCCATTCCTTCTTGCGTTTTTTATCCTTGTACTTCAAAGCAGAATTGTGTTTGATGCAAGTAAAATAGAATGTAAATTCTGTCCAAATTAATCAACGACAAATGAATATCGAGTGAGAATGGTGTGTGTGTGGCAACATGGGCTTTGCTAATGGTCTGGTTTTAGAGTATAGACAAATTTGATAGGATGCTTTCCCCCTTATGTAATGTCTGTTGTTTCGGTAATAGTAAGGCGGTGGGAATGAGGCGACTCCCATCCCACATCGCCTTTTGGAAAGATTTTCCTTTCCTTTGGCAATTATGAATTGCGCCTATATTGAGTTTATAAAGTGCACCTAAGAGAGTTAAATGCCTCAGTTAGATCTTAAATTGTGAAGTTTTGTCTTTTCTATTTTGTACTCTTTGTGGTATTAAACAAGAGAGCAATTTGAGTTTTTTAGGGCCTTTAGTTTGTAAAGGCTCTCTTGTATTATTGTAAGATATTTGAGTACTTTCGTATTTGGGTGTTTTGTTTAGGGCCTTTTAGTTTGTTAAGGCTCTCTTGTATTATTGTGAAATATTTGAGTACTTTTGTATTTGGGTGTTTTGTTTAGAGCCTTTTGGGTTTTGGAGAGTTATCCACTTTTGTATTCTTCTTGTTTGGTTAGTGAGATTTTGCTCTTCTTCACCCGTGTGCGTAGGTCCTCTTGATCGAATCACGTAAATTATCTTGATCGAATCATTTTGCTCTTCTTATATATTTTATATTTTCTTCATAGGCTATTGTTATTTCGTTATAGTCATCAAGGCTAGTCAATTTATTTATTAAATTCCTGGGCTTCCAATTCCTAGCAAATTGGTATCAGAGCCTTGGACTCCCAGGTCAAGTATTGGCAGCCAATATGACGATAATGAAGGTCTATGTTGAAAAGTTTGACTAAAATGTCAACTTCAGTATGTGGCAGCTTAAAATGGAGGCCATTCTAATATAGGATGAAGTTGATAAAGCGCTACTCGAGAAGGAGAAAAAGCCAGAGAAATGTCAAACGTGGAGTTTGTTGACCTTGATAAAAGGGCAAGATCAGGTATTATTCTAAATCTCTCTAATGATGTTTTACGTGAAGTTGCTTTTGAGGCCACAGCCAAAGATATATGGGAAAAGTTGAAAGCTTTGTATATGATGAAGTCAGTGGAGAATAGGCTCTATTTGAAGCAAACTTTGTATATGCTTCGCATGTCTGAAGATATGTCTATAATTTCGCATCTTGAC